>PVIY010013006.1:0-60308 GCA_004026745.1 Myrmecophaga tridactyla
GTAACCTCATTAAAAATGTGCTATTTTTACACAATTTGTAGATGTTAACTCCAGTTCTTTTAAACTGCAGCAGATTTTCTGATGGAAATTACAAGCATACTAATTTCAAATATTCCAATCCATTCTGTGCAACATATTTGCTGGCCAAACCACATATCTTAATTGGGGACTAATGGAAAATACTATACATTTATTTACAGATTTATCTCCTTTTACTTTTCAAAATGTATTTTTTATATACTGATGTCCTTTTGCTTTTCTGGAAAAGAACTCAATTTAGTCCTCATGACCTGCGAATACTAGCGTATAACTAAGACATAAATAATGAATAAGCCATTTGATATGGTTAACATGTTAACAGTGTTCTTTGGTTTGTGACTGCAGAAATCATTATAAATCTTTTTTTATTTTTGAAATCTGTTGTTGGTGAATTTTCCTCTGTGGCCTTCAATCTTGCTTAGACATGACTTTCTCACTTCTTACCAATCAGCTATTTTCCTGCTGTTGGATCTCAGCAGTTCATAAGGTTCCCATGCTCTCTGGGACCTTGTTAATATGAAATGTTTCTAATATACAAAATACAGAAATAAGTGTGTGTGAAATACTCATGTACTTGCCTCCAAAAATTAATTATCCCTTTCCCCTTCCTCCCTTTCCAAGCAGAACTAATCTTCTGAATTTTCTGCGTCATTCTCCATCTATATTTTAATTATTTTTCCTTATATATACCTATTTATAAAGAATGTAAACATTGCACTACACTTTTTTTCTATCCCCATTAACTTTAAAGATTTAGCCAATGTTGAGAAATAAATATTCTGGTTTTTGACTTTAATTTTTATATAATGTTTCATTTCCTAGGCTGCTTAAAGCAATACCATAAAATGGTTCAGCTTGATCAATGGGAATTTATTTGCTTATGGTTTTGAGGCCAAGAGAATGTCCAAATCAAGGCATCATCAAGGCAATACTTTCTTCCCAAACAACAGCTGCCAGAGATTCTTGGCTCCTCTACTACAAGGCAAAACACATGGTGGTGTCTGCTGGTCTCTCCCTTTTCTTCCAGTTTTCATTGATTTTAGCTTCTCACTTCCATGGCGTTCTCTCTTGTTCTCTTGTGTTTATCCCCTTATAAAGGGCTCCAGTAATAGGATTAAGTCCTATCCTGCCTGAGGTTGGCCAGCCATAACTGAAGTAGCCTCATTGAAAGATTCTACTTAAAAATGGATTTACACCCACAGAAATGGTTAGATTTAAGAATATGTATACAACTTCAAACCACTACCTATATTGTGCCATGATTTATTTATCCTTTCTCCTCTAAATGGTTATTTTGTTGTTCTCAATTTTTCACTATTAAAATCAGTGCAACAATAAACATCCATGGACACATATATAAGAATCCCCTATATGCCTAGAAGTAGAATTACTGGATATTGCCAACTTGCCCTCTAATATAGTTTTACCAATTTATTCTCATACTAACAGTATGAGAAATTTCCATTTGGAAATGAAAATTTCCATTTCCCTGCAATCTCACCTGTATTTGGCATTGTCAAATTTAAAAGAAAATCTAATAGGATAAAATTATATGTCCTGTTTTTTAGTTTGCATTACCATTAGTGCTCCTGAGCACAAATATTTATTGGCCTTTTACTTTTTCCCTTTTAAAAACTGCCTGTTCCTATTCTTGGTTTTTATTCTATTCACTGGTTTTTCATGTATGATTGATTTGTTAGAGTTATTTATATAGCCTAGAATCTAATCCTGTTGTCTAAAAAGAACCAAATATATACAATTGATTCTCTTTAGTCACAATAGTTATATTCTATAAATTCACTGAAAACAGTGAATTAATGCATGCAGAATCATTGCTTCTAAGAGAAATACAGGGTTAGGTTTCTGTGAGCTTGTGGTCACATTATTATCAATGGATCAATAACCTTTTAAATCCATGTTTCTGCAAAAGAACACCTAATATTGTTCAGTCATTTGCATTGAATGCATGGCCAACAGCACTAAAACCCATGCCTGAATGAATCTTATCTAGTACCATATTTGCTGTGTAAGGCAACCTTCTTGTGCTTACAAACACTAGACAGCACTTCAGCACTATGCTTGGGAGACATTTTAAACAGCAAAATTACCAACAAAAAACACAAAATATTAAAAATGTGGTACCAAATATACTGCAAAAAGGACACTTCTTTGCAGTATTACAGCTGACGCAAGATGGCAGAATATAACCTTGTTTGACCTCAGCTAGCAACATGCGACTCAAAATTTGCACTGCTCTATGAAAGTCTGCAAGTGACTGTTACAGCACAGTGAATATTGGCTTGGGGGTTACAAATAAATTTTAGGGAATAGGCAAGTTCAGCAATACAGAATTGGTGAATAATGAGGATTGACTCTATGATGTATCTATCACTTTTTGGTCTGTGGTTGACCTTTTAACTTTTCTTTTGATATGCCACAGTTTTAAGCAGATTTGGTGTAACCAAATTGACCAATCTTCTCCCTTTGGTTTGTATTTTTCAGTGCATTCTAAACAAATTTTTAAGAATGCTGTATTTTCTACAAAAACTGTATAATTTTGATTTTCACATTTATGTCTTTAGTTCTTACTGGATTTTATTTTGCTTAAAATGTGAACATGAACTTTATTCTATTTTTTCATTTGGATAACAAATTATTTCAATACCATCAATAACCTATCCTCTCCCCACTGATTTTTACTTCTCTGCTATAATTTAACTTTCCATATGGTCACAACTGAGAGCTCTATTCTGTTTTGTAATAAAGGTACCAAAGAAATACTTCAATGAATAAATCTTGTCTAGATCTGTAATGTCAGAATAAGTACAAGAAACTACCTTTCTTAATCTTTAGAATAAAAAGTAGAAGTAAAATTAGTAAAAAAAAGTAAAAAGTAAAAAAAAAAGTACCTCTTTTATAGCTTTAGAAGAAGGATTTAAGGTTTTAATTAGGATTTTAGATTAACTTGGGAAAATTAACATCTTTATTATATGAAATTTTGCTATTTAGAATGTGGTTTATTGCCTCATGCATTCAGCCTCTCTCATATGTCCCTTTACAAACTTTTCTTAGTTTTTTCATGAAGTCATTTCAAAATTTTGTTAGATTTATTTCTAGGTATCAAAATAGCTATTATTGCTATTTTGAATCTTGAAAAATGTAATGAAATTTCTGTTTGATTTGGTGGAATAAAAAGATTCTTAGATATTCTTTCCTCCATTAAGAGTATTAGTTCTAAAATTTATCTTTTCATCATCTTGGATTTTTTACATCCAAGAGCAATGTAGAAAATCTCTTACCTTCTGCAAACAATAATTTTGATTCTTATTTTCTAATCCTTATTTATTTTTTTCTGTCTTGTCTTATTACATAGGCTAAGACCTACCTACAATAAGTAACTGATAGCATTCATCATTGAAGAAGAGGAAAGCATTTTTACTATCAATTTAATTTTTAAAATATTGAAGGTTCATTCAGATTTTCTCTTGCTGGGTTGATAATGGAAATTTGCTTTTACTTAGAAAATTTTCCAATTAATTTAAAATTGTTAATTCATTTGGCATAACATATTCAGAGTATTGTCTCAGGATTGTAAACTATTTTCTAAATTTGAAATGGCATCCTTTTTATTCTTCATACTGCTTATATGTGTTAGTGTGCCTACTTTATTTTTATATTGATCAATCTTGCCAGGGTCTTCTTTATTTTCACATCCTTTACAAAAACCCATCTTTTAGATTTTGTTAGTAATTTCTAGATTACTTTTGCTTGCTATTTTATTACTTTGCACTCTTTTTTATATGATTTCCCTCCTCCTCACTTTCTTTGGAGGTTATCTGGTTTTCCTTTGCTAACTGCTTGTGTTGAATGCTCATTCATTAATTTTGAAATGTCTTATTTTCTAATACATACAATTAAAATTGGAGATTTCCTTTTAAAAGATGACTGCATCCACAAGTTTTTCCTAACTACTAAATTTATTATCCAATTATAAATGTTTTATGATATCTATTTTATTTTCTTCATTAACCCATGAACTATTTAGAAGTCTAATTTTTCAATGTCCATCTATAATAGAAGAGTTTGGCTATTTTTTAATAATTGGTACCTAACCTGTAAAATTTATTGCTACTATTTGTAGTCATAAAATGATAATAGCAACTCATTTTGTGAAGTATTTACCATGTGCTAGACACTATTCTAAACAATTTACATTATTTAATTTTTGAAACTCACAACAGCTCAACATAGCAAGTAAGTGGTGCTGAGACTCAAACTAAACCAAACTCCAGTATCTGTACTTACAACCTACAGATTGGGCTGCCATTGAATTTAGCATTAGTGAAAAACAATAGATGTTCACATTTGTTTATCGTGTGACTGTACATGTGTCTGTCAGAACATTAGGTATAATATGAAACTGTTAAATGTATTAAAATCTATATCCTTTAATTTTTCTGATTAATTTATTAATTTTTGAGAGACATGTTACCATTTTCCATTTGGATTATAGTTTTGAAATTTTCATATTTTTTGTTCATTTTTGCTTTTTAAGTTCATTTCAGTTCATAATTGAAATATTTTCTAGTAAATAATTTTTTAATTAATTAATATTTCCCTTTATCTCAATGAATACCTTTCTGCAAATTCTATTTTGTCTAATATTAATTTATTATACCAGCTTTTTGCTCAAATTTGAACTTGTGTGATATATATGCTTTTTAGTTGGGTTTTGCATTTTATCCAGTATAAGAGTTTTAATAAGTGAGATTTGTAACTTATGCTTACTCTTAATTTCTGATATTTTAAACTATTTCTACCAATTTATTTTGTATTATCTATTTATCATGTTATTGATGGCTTCTTTTTTTCCCCTTTTTCTCCATCCTACCCAATTTGGCTTCCAGTGATTTCTAAAGTATACATTGTACTTTTATTCTTTTAACTGTTAGCCTAACATTTTTAACATGCACAATTAAATAATGAAGTGTTAGGATAATTAATATTTTTGTATTTCTTCTTAACAATTCAGGGAGTTTAGGAAGCTTTAATGCCAGCCCCTCAAACATTTACATGTCATTGTCTAGAATTTTATTTCCACCTTATGTAAAACCAATGACAGCTATTTTTTGAAAATCATTTCTTCCTTTTAATCAAGGATAAATTTCATTCTCCGAAAATTAGTTGCTCCCTCAGTGAAAGTCTATAAGAGGCAAACTCTAATTCTTTATATGACTGAAAATGTTTTCATTTCCCTTCATTCGCAAATGATAATATAAATTAGTATAGCTTTCCAACCATTGTCAATTTTCCTTCAACACTTCACAATTTTTCTACTTTTGGCATCTATTTCTCTAATTAGCACTTTGCTATTATTCTTTATTATTGCACCATCAATTGATAATGTATCTTTTCTCTTTGATATTTTTTAAGATTTCCTTTTGCCTTTGCATTTCATAGTTTCTCTGTGATGTGTCTAAGTGGATTTTTTATTGTACCTGCTACTTCTCTTTCATATTTTTCATCTTTGTATTGATTGTGGGTAATTTCCTCATAATTATCTTCTCTCTAATGCTCTCAGTAGGTGTGTCTATTCTATTGTTCATCTAATTCATTGATAGTTTTATTTCTAGAAATTGCACTTGGTTCTTTTTCATATATGCCTTATGGTTTCATTTCCTTCCTTTATATCTTTGGAGATTTAAATTTAAATTTTAATATCTCTGATTATTCTACATTTCTAAACTTGATTATTTGCTGATTCTACTTCAGGCTGATTCATTTTCTGATGCCACTTACAATTTTTTACTAGAAGCTTTTTTAAAAAAAATTTTGCACTTTTTTTTCATTAATGCATCCTTACAGGACACTTAAGCTCCCTTCTTCTGGGCCCTCACATATTTAATCAGTACAGACCAATTTTTGTGTTTTTTTTAAGCTTGGAGTTTCTAAACTGTAACAGCAGTATACATCCAGATCTTAGTTCAATGTATGGCAAAGATGTCTTTTCCCAACCAGAACCCTGAACAAACAGCATTTGCTTGCTGCTTCCTAGGGCTAGCAGACACTCTCTTTTTCTAGCATTATTTTCATAAGCTAAGCAGATTCCTGTTTCCAGGACTTCTACAGGGAGCTTGGTTCCAATTCTAAGCCTAGCTTGAGCACCCAGTCTCCATTTCTTATATCCAGTTTTGATGCTCTCTGAGCCCTTCCTCAGTGCCTCTTCAAATGAAACAAGAATGTTTCCTCTTCATTTTTAGAATTTAGAGACTTCTCTCGGGAGGTGTTTAACTGCTTTTATTAGAACTTAGCAGGGTTCATGTTATTTTGACATGGAACAAAGAGCCTTCTGTGTCACTTCCATTCTTCATACGATCTAGGTGTTTCCAAAAAATATATATTTTACTCCTCACCCTGTGGTGATCCCTCCCTAGGCTTATATTTCTCTCAGCAAAAATGATAGCATTCGCTGACCACAGGTTGGTTTTTTGTTTGTTTTTTCTTTTTAATTTCTGTAGCAGCTTTATTGAAATATAATTCACATTCCATACACTTCACCCATTTGAAATGCACAATTCAATATCTTTTAATATCTTCAGAGTTGTGCATCCATGATCACAATAAAATTTAGAGCATTTTTATTGCCCCAAAAAGAAACCACATTCCTCTTAGCCATCACCACCTCACCCCACCCCAGCTCCTCCAATTACTTCCAGTTCTAAGTAATCACTATTCTAATTTCATTCCCTATAGGTTTACATATTCTGGATATTTCATATAAATGGAATCATAAAATACACGCTTCTTTGTGACTGCTTCTTTTACTTAGCATCTTTTAAAGTTTCATTCATGTTGTAGTATTTACCATTACTTCATTTCCTTTTATTGACAAATAATATTCCATTGTGTGGCTTTTTCATATTTTATTTACTCATTCATCAATAGATGGGCATTTGGGTTGTTTCCACTTTTTTTTGCCTATTATAAACAATGCTGCCATGAACGTTCACATACAACTTTTTGAATGGACATGTGTTTTCATTTCTCTTGTGTATGTGGCTATGAAGTAGAATTGCTGGAACAAATGCTATTATGTTTACTGTTTAAGGGAGTGCCATGACTATTTTACAAAGCAGCTTCAACATTTTACATTCCCCTCAGTCATGTATGAGAGTTCCAATTTCTCCATATTTTTATCAATACTTGTTATTGTCTCTCTTTTTCACTATAGCCACCCCATTGTTCATGAAATGGTATCTCACTGTGATTTGGATTTGCATTTCACTGATGGCTAATATTGAGCACCTTTCCATGAGCTTACTGACCACCTGTATATCTTCTCTGGAAAACTGTTTATTCAGATCCTTTGCCCAATTTTTAATTGTGTTATTTGTCTTCCACTATTAAATTGTAATCATTCTTTAAATATTCTAGAAACAAATCCTTCAGCTGAAATATGATTTGCAATTATTTTCTCCCATTCTGTGGGTTATCTTTTCACTTTCTTGATGGCATCCTTTGAAGCACAAAAGTACTTAACTTTGATGATGTCCAATTTAAATATTTTTTTCTTTTGTTTATTGTATTTTAGTGACATATCTAAGAAATGATCGCCTAATCCAAGACATTAAGATTTACACCTACATTTCTTTTAAGAGTTTTATAGCTTTGGTTCATACATTTAGATCTTTGATCCATTTTGAGTTATTTTTTTTATAATGTATGAACACAGTGGCAATTTCTTAAATGGCAATCACCTTTAAAGGTCTTTTCTAAGCATTAAAAATCTGATAAGAAATTGACATGATTTTTTTTGCACAATATATATATAATTGCTATCACAGCAATATTAGAAGGTTTGTGACAACAGCCTTCTTCATACTCTTAGCTCCCTGAAAAGTGTGGAATTATAAACTCTTGGTAAAGAGACATTAATTCTTGTACATATTTTCTAGGTGTGTGTGCTTTCCTTATTTAACAAAACTAAAAGGAGCCATGGTGTTGCAATTTTGATACAAAATAAGCAAACAGTACTGAAGCACAGGAAGGAAACAGTTCTGTGGGCTGTAACCAACCATGGTCATGGACTCCAAGGAAATAAAAACTCATTTACATAGGCTGATTTCTTACCGTGTCCTGCTGCAGCCATTTTCTAAATTTTCATTGCTGTGATTTACAAGAAATGAAGGACAGTAATAAATTGGACACTTTCTTACTCAAACTACTGGAGGTTTATTTGAAATTTAGATGTATTGACTAGAGACTTTTATGAATTTCTGGAAATTGGTGTCAATATTCAAGTAACGAATCACTGATCAAGGAGATAGCAGAAATTCTTTATGAAATGGTAAATTCTAGTAAGTAATTCTTCTCTGAATTTCTCGATATATTGCAATATCAGACAGATGAGAGATAAAAGAGGGAGCGAGAAAAAGATCCCATCAAAAGGGTCAGTGGGAGCAAAGAATGGTAAGGATGCTTAGGGAGGAATAAAAGGAAGAGAGGAAAGCCAAAGTAAAGAGATGGAGGACATGGAAAACAGGGTGCAAGGACCGGCAAAACCAAGTCACGGAAGGGCGCAAAATACTATCACCCACATGTATTAAAAAGGTAACTCCATTTTAACACACCTAAGGCCACGCTTTTAAATAGAATTCAAGAGAAGTAATCAATCAATTACAAATATAAAATTATTCATAAAGTGTATCTTTACTTACAATTTGCAGCAGAAAACCCATACAATCAGTACCGAAGGATAATGATCTAAAAATGTTAAAGAAGAAGAAAACCAAATAAAATAAAGTTTCCAGCGGAGAGCACGGAGAGAAGCAGAGCGTGTCCTGCACCCTTGGGCTCTGTCCTCCTGGGCCTGTGATCAGGGGGCCCGATGGCGGCCGCATCGACATCCTAGCCCAGACCCAGGCCCGGACTCCTCCCCTGCCCGTGACCTTACGGCGGCAGCACCTCCCGAACCCCTGATCCCCCGGCAGCCCGGCCTCCCGCCGGGTCCCGGCTGGAAGCACCCGAGCCCGCCCAGGCCCTGAGGACGCGGAGCCGCCGGGCGCCGGGCTCGGCGGGGACAGAACATGGGCGGCCGCCGGAGGGCCCCGAGCGCCGGGACGGCATCTGGGGCCCTGGGAGGGCGTCGAGGTTCGCCGAGGAAAAAGGCTGGACCTCGACCGCCTCACTGTCAGCCCGGGCAACCGCGCGGGTCCCGGAGCTGGGGCGACGCCTGTGTCCCAAGATACAAGAGCCGCCAAGTCCTGACGACGGACACGGGCCTCGGCACGCTGGACGTGAGGGGAGCCCGGGAGGCTGCGGTGGGCAGACGGTCGGGGAAGCCTTCCGATGGGCGGTGCGCGCTTCACCAGACCCTCACACTGGAAGGAAGAAATGGAGGAACAACGAGCCGCTTCTGGCCACCAGGAAGTGCCAAACGTTACCCTTTGGGAAGATACACTGGCCGTGCATAAAGGACCTGCGCATGTAATATTAAAAGGTCGCTCTTAACTGCCCGCCTCCTCATTTTAAAAGAAAACTGATTTGCTCCATCTAGGTTGCTTAGATGAAAACAGGTTTCTAGGTATGATAGAAAATTACACATCTTGTAAATGCCCCTCTGAATGAAGGAAAAAAGAATCATAGGGAAAAAAATGGTCTTTTGGAAATGACTTGAAAATGGAACTGTTAGACCACGTCTGTAAGTGACGCCAGGAGCAACTCAGGTACATGTTTGTTCAGTGAGTTAGAGGACATGGGGCAGAAGGCCGTGAGGAAGACGAGAATGATTCTCTATGCCACGCCTGTCACGGTTAGAAGACATTTTCATAGTACACCTAGTGTACTATGTGTGCATTTTATTCCTCACTACCGCATATATGTAATTGACAATGCTAAACAATTTTTTGAAATAGCTAATCTTTCTAGATATTCTGAAGTGCCTGATTACATATTTATAGAAGAGGTAGTAAAATAACACATTTCATAAATCTTTCGTTAAAATTCATATGACATAGAATCTTTTGGAAATAGAATGGTGAAACCAGTCTTTGAGCTGTACACCTTGTGTGTGTGTGCTCTGCTTCAGGAAAGGAGGAAGAAGGAAGCACAAAGGGCTCTATGCCAGCATATTTATAGCAATGCAAAATTATATATTGGTCCCATATATTGGTGCATTTTGTCTTTCTCTGTTGTGTATAGGGTTCTAATAGACAAATGAATCCTAATTTTACATCTAGTTTTTCTAGATGTTAAGAAGATTTCCAGAATATGGCAAAAGCAGAATTAGTAGTTTAATATATTTTCTACAGTCTGTGTTAAAATTTACAAGATAGACTGCTGAAAATTTGAGCATTGTTGTGTGCTGTATTGGTGGAGGAGGGAAATAATTGAAGGGTTATAGGCAAGAATGTTCATATTTAGCAGACACTTTCAGATAAGGATTATTACATGTATGCAATTTATTCAAGACTGCTGCATATAATGGACAAACTAATCCTTATTTTAAATATCTCATCTGTCTAGATGTTTAGAAGTTACCAAATATGTTAAAAGTAGAGGTAGTAAAATAGCACATTTTGTTAATATCCTTATGTTAAAATTCATCTGAAATAGTGTCTTTTGGAAATGGAATGGCCCAACCACCACTTTGAGCAGTACACAAGGTATGTGTGTACTGGTCCGGGGAAGGCGGGTGAAGGAAGTAGCAAGGACTCTATGCCAGCATGTTTACAGTGCGGCAACAGCAACTTTTTCTCATTCTTTCCCTGCATTTTGTTTTGTTTGCATCAAGTGTATGTAATGGACACGTGAATTATAATTCTACATCTAGTCTTTCTAGATGTTAAAGAGCTTACCAGTATATGGCAAAAATAGAATTAGTAAACTCTTTTGTACATTTTGTGTATGTGTGTGTGTGTGTGTGTGTGTTAAAGTTTATAGGAAAAACAGTCTTTGAAAATGAGTTGTGAGAGTGGAATTGTTAAAAACATCTCTTAAGTATGATGCTTATACTTGTTAAAAACATCTCTAAGTATGATGCTTATACTTGTCCACTGGATTGACAAGCCTGAGAAAAGGGAAGGGTTCTAGGCTACAATGTTCATATTTGGCAGACACTTTCAGAAGATAGCCTTTGTTACACGTATGCAGTTTATTCAAAGGTACTGTGTGTATAGCTGACAAATTTAAGTCCTTAATTGAAGCATCTAGTCTTCCTAGATGTTTACAAGTGTACAATATATTTTTAAAGTAGAGAATGTAAAACAACATACTTTAAGCATGTTTTTTTTTTCTTAATTCATAAGAATTGTTGTCTTTAGGAATGGAATAGATCAGTTTGCTTTCTCCGGGTAGTATGCTGGCTGATCAGTGGACGGAGCAGCAGGGGCAGGGAATAGAGTAGGGAGGAGAGGGTTCTATGTAAATTATTACAAAGTTTGGATTGTAACCATTGTTCGATGTGGGCATCTTAGTTAACAATGCCACGTAAGTAAAGAACAAACAAGTCTTAAGTGTCAAAGTATGTTGAAAGTAGTAGTAAAATGATTATTTTATTTTATAAATGTCCTTTTGTTAGTTTAAGGAAGGCCTGCCTGCTGGGAATGACCTTAGTCAGTTCACCTCTTAGAGCTAGTACATGTCTGAATTTCATCGTTTGTGCATTTTCTGTGTTTAATATGGACAAAGTTGATTATTTAGCTTTTTAGATGTCTTAAGGGGACAATATATGGTAGTGAATTGGCCAATTTATAAATATCCTTTTGTTATGATTAATAGAAAAGAAGCATCTTGGACATGGAATTATTAAACCACCTCTGAGCAGTATATATTAGGACTTGTTCATTGGGTTGGAAGCAGAGGGGTAGAAGGAAGTTCAAGGACGTGCATACAGAAATGTTCATATTTACATTTTGGTGATACCCATTGATGAATATGTGCATCTTTTTTTACTATACTATATGAATATATTGTGAAATAATGTGTGGAAACATACCTTCTTGCTAAGTTAATATTTTATATCTGATAACGATTTATCCTAGAAGCATTATCCTTACTGTCCTCTATTGCATTATGTTTCATTTTAAATTGAGCATGAAGTGAATTGTATTTAATTGTAACTCTGACATCTCTAACCACAAGCCTCTTATCATTTTTATCTTTTGTGAAATTTTTGTCCCTACCAGAGACAGAATTATATTTATTTCTAGATTGAATTGCTATGTAGTATTCTTGTTTATCAAAACACTCATGGTTTGGGGACTGTGAAATGGTAAATATTCATTTATGTGTAAAAAAGCATCAAACTGTGTAATCTCAATCACATGAAAATGTGTGCTCAGGACTTGGAGGAACACAGCAAACTATAAACTGCTTAGGAATGATTGTGTGTTCTTTGTTTCTTGAGTTTTTCAGGTTTTTTATAGTGTATATATTAGCCTTTAAAAGTGACAAAAAAGCAATGTCATTTAAAAATAAGGAGACAATGATAATGTACTTGAAGATCTGCAATGGATAAGAAAAATTAAAGGATACCTTGATATCTTGAGGTATCCAATTCTAAGCTTTTTCTTAAAAAAAAAAAAAGGAACGATTCAAAATCCTCAGAACTACAGAATCATACTTAGGGAAGTACATTTTTCTATTCAAGTAATCATGGCAGGCAAATTCTTTTTACAACCTCACCCCCATCCCCAAACAATCTTTTCACCACATTTAAGAATGCTTGGCATAGAGACTACAAAAAAAAAGAAAGGGCTAACTTAGCAGTGAGCATTTATCAAATGCATCTCAAGAAAAAAATGTAAATGGCATTTATGATGCATTAGAATTAAAACGGGATATTCCTACACATATTCCATGTAATGGTCCTCAGACCTCACCACTTGGACTCTGTTCTCATCTCCTCCCCAGTCCTCCTTATTCATCTCTGACAGCCACACGGGCCTCAAGCTGTCCCTGTATCTGTCACAGAATGGACCCTTTGTAGGGTCTTTATACTTTGGTCCCTGCTTTTGTGCCTACATGTATCCTGAAAGCTCACTCCCCCCTTTCCTATCCTTATCCTTGATGAGATGACCTTCCCTGCTCACTATACAATATAGCAACCTCAGTCTCCCCTGTTTATTTTTCTCCATGGGACTTATCACCATCTGATAAACTATGGATTTATTTGTTGATTTGTTTAGGTTTGGTCTCTTCAACTAGAATATAAGCCCCATCAAGGTAGGATGTTTGTGGGGTTTTTTTTCACTGCAATTAAACTCTCAGAACAGTGCCCATATTTCAAATGAATAAATGATTGAAAAGGAAAAATTAACTCTCCATTGATATGCTTTCTTTTAGTTAAATAAGTGATTGAAATTTGCATTCTAGTTGCTTCCCCTCCTACAGCAAATTTCTTTCTTTTTTTTTTTTTGCATGGGCAGTCACTGGGAATCGAACCCAAGTCTCCAGCATGGCAGGTGAGAATCCTGCCACTGAGCCAACATGGCCGGCGCGCAAAATAAATTTTTAAGCATTTGAAGAACTCTCTATTTCAATTCTTTGTTAATTAGAAAGTCGGTTTTTGTGTACTCTTCAGAGCACCTTGGCACTTCTCGCCCTCATGGCCCTTCTTCGTTTGGAATGTGGCCTTCTCACGACTGTAACCTCCCCTTCCCGCACCACAAAATATACACCCCATGACATCAGGAACTTCGACTCCTATTTCTCGTCATTTAACCCCCAGTGCCTGGATAGTGGCTGGCCATGGCAGGCACTAAGTAAACGCTTCTTAAATGAATTACAGATCTATTCTGGTCATGTAGACCATCCAACTCAAAACTGCTTGAAAAATATTGGTGCTTTTACTACAGAAAGGCCATTAAATGTAGTGGTTAAAAGCACAGATTTTGGAGCCACGTTCTAGCGGTGTGACTATGAGCAAGTTACTTAACTTCTCCTATGCCCCAGTTTCCTCATCTTAAAGAGGGATGAGAATAATAATACCAACCTCATAAGAGAGAGTTATGAGGTTTAAATGAGATAATGTTTGTAAAATGCTCACACAGTGTTTAGCATACAGTAAACACTAGAAATATTCATTAAAGGGGAAGTGTTAAGTAGAAAGAAGGGACAATTCTGGATTGGTCTTGATAAACTAAAATACTAATACATATGATTCATAAGATGCTTTATGTCAATAGGTCCAAATTACCATTTATTTTAACATCTTTTGCATGAAAATTTTGCTGGCACTCTCATCCCACCCAGAGGATATTTAGAAAGTGTACATCTGTAAATGACCAGCGTGCTTAGCCTGCTTCTGTTCTTGGTCCCTGTGTTTGTGTAGGATGGAGGGAAAGAAAGAGACTGTGCTGTTCTGCGTGGGGAATTTCAACTCTTTGCTTTAATTTTGAGAAGGTGAAAACTCTTCTAAAAGTTGTTCTGTACTATCTCTTCTTTTCCACTTTCCTGAGCACTTTCTCCTTTTTCTTCTTCACTATGAAATGCCAGGGAAGTTTGAGAAGCAGGAGATTCCATGGTTAGGATCAAGTGGATGAAAGCTATTCTCATCCCATTGCTTTTTCAGTCCAGATATGCCTTGTCTTCCATGGAAGCCGTTTCCCAGCATCGCAAGTAATTTTAGAAGCAATAGTTCTTTCAACTGCTAAGATGCTGTGTGGGTCAACCCAAGTAGCAGTAATCCAACTCAAGAACACTCTGTTTTAAAATTAGGGTGATATTAGTATATTAGCCTCCTTAATACAGTGTTATTAAAGTTGTGTGGAAAGAAAAAAAAGCCTTCATCTTGTTTTAGGACCATGATGACATTTTTAAAACTGTGCATTATTATTTTCAGTGGATAAAACATTTAAGATCAGAACTGTACTGTAAGCTCCAATTCCCTGCAGTTGGTTTTCTGCCACGGAAACCTCAAAACCAGATATTCTCAGCAGTGTCTTGCATATATTACACAGGTGCATCAAAGATTTATCACGCCTCTTGGTCTACCTCCTGGGAGCATTTCATCATCGAAGAAAATAACTAAACTCATTTGAACCCCCTCTTTAATTTTTAAAATGAAAATCTATATCCATCAGACATAATGTCATTGTTGTTCAGGGGATAAAACTAAGATAACTTTGGTGAAATTCCTTTTTCCTATAAACACAATCACAAAACACTCAAATCATAATTAATTTAGAATTCATTTTATAATAATAAAAAGTATTACCAAGCAATTCCCAAGTAGTACAGTATTGCACTATATTTAGCCTCTCTATTACAGCTTAAAGCGCGCGCACACACACACACAGAGCACAGATGTATTTTTCCTCTTCTGACATGTATCACTATTTCTTCATCTTTAATACTTTTATGGAAGAACACTTTTCAAACAAAATTGTGTCTGTAGAGTGCACCCAGTTTAACTTTTTGATGAAATTAGCAGGTCCATTCAAAACAACAACATTCACTATTTTTATACCATAGATGACTAAATCTACTAAGCATATTAGTTTCCTTTAGAATACAGAATCTCCTTTTTTTTTCTGTTTTTTGGTTGTTTGGCTTGACAAAAGCTAAGCTTATTTTAACAGCTAAGGAAAAATAAATAAGCAGCTAATGCATATCAGGTATTGTTCAATGTGCTTTAGATATATAATTAAACTCTCTATGAAGTAAGTACTATTATTATTTCCATTTCTCATGTGGGGAACTTAAGCGACAGAGTGAAATAACTTCCCCAAAGCTACAGAACTAGGATTTTAACCTGGGAAGTGCAGTTCCAGAGGCACAAGTTCAACCGCTGTACTATGCAACCAGTTTGAGGCTGATTTATAAGCAGAAGAATAGTATTAATTCAAATTAACTTGATCTAACTGAGAATAAGTAAGGCAAACATCTGAATCTCTCAGTTCCTGGCTTCATCATTCTCAGAGTTGTCATTAGACTTCAGCAGTATTTTTTGTTCAGGCTTTCAACATGGCGGCCTACCTGATTAGGGCACATAGAAAATCTGTGATTGTTAAAAAATACGGCCTCATCCATTCCAAAGATGTCAACATTTGCTAATTATCATGGCAGAAATACATAGAAATTCAAGCTATTTTTAAAATTTTATATTCCCTCTTACTCAAAATTTTGTAAAAAAAATGCAATTAATAATACAGTCTTACTTGGGCATAAATTTCTTAATGGGGGTCACTTCTGCTATGATTAATAGAAAGTAAATGAATAAATTGAAATGTAAAATTTGCCTACATACATTTTTTGTGTGTTTCTAAGGCTGTCAACCGCTTTGGGCCTTTAAATATCTTCTGTGTTACTTAATTCCCGTATTTTTAAAGCTCTGACCACTTCCCTGTGTTTCATCTTTAACTCTCCGATGGAATTGTTCACCTGGATACCCATCACGCTTTCAAAATCAACATGTCACCATTGCTGAAGTTTATAAATATGTTTAGATTAAATGTATCCACAAATCTCATGCATGAGTACATGATTCATGGTAAAATAAAACTTTTTAAATGATATCTATTCTGACAATAAAAGTACAGATGTGATTCATATAAATCACTGAATCCTAATCCTAATCCTAATTTCAATCCTGAAATTTAAAATTCATCCAATCCCATCTACTTTACCTTTCTGATAAGGAGGCTCAGACCCAGATAGAAAATGTGACTTTTCCAAGATCACCATGAGTCTCGTATCTGAGCTAGAACTAGAATCTTATATCCTGACTTTTTAACATAGTGTTATTTTTATACTGTGCTTACTATGAGCCATCCTCCACTTACTCCTCAAAATAACCCTGTAAGATAAGCATTACTATCTACATTACAAATGAAGAATTGCCCAGATTCATGCACTGGAAGAATCAAACTACCAAACCATTTCTGATTCAGTCAAAATCCCCTGGTTTTGTCAAGCACTCTAGGCCAATGCTCTTGTTACATCACCCATTTCCATTCTATGAATGCAAATTGTATAAGGTAGAAATATATTTGACCATTTTAGCCATCAGTGTAAACACTTCATGTTACAAGTCTCTCACAATAAAATTTGCTCAGATGCTATGAATACACAAACTGCTCGAACTGTTAAATAGGTCTGCAAATCATAAGGTAGCCAAGTATTTCATGATGCTTCATATTCTAATTGCCAGTAGTGTCATATATTTGGATTCTATTAATCTGCTTATTAACTATCCAGTGCTTTTCCTGCATCATCATAGATATTGGCGCTATAAATCAATGACTTTAAGATTAGATTTCACAACAACTTGAGATATCTTAAAATATTTTAAAGGGTGTCAAAATATCTCAAAAATAATTAATTTAGTTCATTTATATTTTGAAAATATGTATGTTATATATTAATTTGAATTTGAAATGAATCAAAAGAAGAGATACAAAGTAATTTTTTAAGTAGTATTACAACTGCAAGCAATTACAGAAAAATAAACAAAGAGGACAAATGATTTATTAAAGGGCCAGAATACTAGGAACAATTTAAATAGTAAGCAATATAAGCCACCTAACCTACATAAAATCAGAGCTTGGGATACCTGTAGCTGCAACTGCAAAAACTCTACACCTTCATCTGGATTGAGCTATCCCTGAAGAAAGTTTTCCAGGAAAAATACTAGAAACTTTATCCTGTAGCAGTCCAAAAGCAGTGACCATTACCATGAATAAGCAAGAAATTTGATGTTCCCCAATGTTTTAGTTTGCTAAGGTTGCCAGAATGGAAAAATACCAGAAATGGATTAGCCTTTAAAAAGTGGACTTATTAAGTTACAAGTTTACAGTTCTAAGGCTCTGAAAATGTCCAAACTAAGGCATCCAGATAATAGAGAACCTTGATTTTGAAGAAAGGGCCAGATGGTGTCCAGGTTTCCACTGTCACATGGGAAGACACATGGCTGGTATCTGCTCATCCATTTTAGCTTGCTGGGTCAAAACTCTGGGTATCATCTCTTAGCTTAGCATCTCCTGGGTCCATAGATTTCTTTTCTCCTGGCTTCTGGGTTCAAATGGCTCTCAGCTACTTCTGCATCTCCATATGTCCATGTCTAGACTTTCATTATATTGGCTATCCAAGTATCTCTGTCAGCACTACAAGCATCTCCAAATGTTTGTATCTATGTCAGCTCTGAGCTCTTTCCTCTCTCCATGAGGTCTTTTAAGGACATGAGCAAACCAATTAAGACCCACCTTGAATGGGTGGCATCACATCTCCATCCAATCAAAAGGTCTCTCCATGATGGGGTGGGCCACATCCCCATAGAAGAAATATAATCAAAATGTCACACCAAAATCAGGTGTGCTACATCTACATGGAAACAACCTAATCAAAGTTTCCACCCTAAACAGTAGGTCTGCCCCAACATGATTGGATTAGGAAAAAGAACATGGCTTTTCTGGAGTACGCAACAGTTTCAAACCAGCACACCCATCATGGCCAAAACACATCATGTGGGCCATCTACATAATCAATTTTTTCAGCAATCCTATTCATCTCATTAAGACAACATTAATAATACAATCAAGTATGCTTTGAAGCATAAGAAAATGATAAAAATTTGCACTGACTGGCAAATTTATATACCTTATTAAGCAATGTAATCACGTGCTATCTCTAAAGCAGTACTATTATTGTGCTCTTTTAAATTTTATGATATTCCATTAAATCCATTTTTAAATACCTATTGAACTAAAAAAACAAAAACAAAAACAAACAAAAAAAAGAAGAAGTAGACCTGAGTGGCACAAGAGGTGGGCTGTGGTGGATATTGTTATTGTCTCCCTAGATCTCCTTTTCAAGGTTGATATGTCTATCCCTGTGCTGCTGGGAATATCACTGCTGACAGCTCTTAGCTGCACTCCTCACTGGAAATTGTCCTTGGCTGCAGGGAACTGGCTCAGCCAACATTACTCTTTTTCCCAGGAGTAGCCCATTGCCAGAGACTGTCTGATGCCAAACCACAAGGCCCAGGAACTTTGCCTCAGTTTAGGGCAGCTCCAGAGCTTTCTGTAGGATCAGCTGAGTCCTCAGTTGTAGTCTCATTGTAGTTCATTTTCTCCCTCTGCCCAACCAGGCTTTCTCACCTTCTTACAGACCCTGTCTCAGGGTCTGTTTCAAGTCAACCCAATCTAAGTCAGTACATACCACCTCATTGTTTTAAAGTTTACATCCAATGCACTCCCTTGTAAAGGTGTGAGAAAGCTCCCACCCACCCCATACCCTGCTCCAGAATGAATAAGAGCTGACATAGGGCTAGTCCCAAGCAAATATTTCTAGCGACTTATAGGGAAGAAGTCTGTGTATAACCAGTCTGTTCTAGTTTGCAGGAATCACAAGGCTGGCAGCTGATGTACTAAAAATGAAGCTGGTTTTGCTGCCCCAGGGCTATGAGATATGCATGCTCCCATCCAAGTATATGGAAGATAGAAAACAATTAAAACAGGGCTTCTGCAGAGAGAAAATAAAATGTTACCTCTGCTTCAAGCAGCTGAAAGAAAACATAGGTGCCCCCTCTCCACAAATCTACCCACAAGAAGCTTGGATTCTTATAATGGAGCAAATCACTAGTATCGGGGGTTAAAGTCTAAACAGGAAGATGTTCTGAATTACTTGATGGCCTCAAAATTTACCAGATGTTCATCCTTTCTGTTAACAATTTCCCCCTCTCTGCTCTCGTGATGCTTAATATATTTTTAAATTTTAGCATGTACTATATTGTATTATAGTTCGTTTCTGGGATCATTCTCCTAACATACCATGAGAATTTTGAGAGCAAGAGCCCAGATTATCTTCATCTCTGTGTCTCAAGTACCTGGCTAAATGAGGTGTAATGACTTACGGGTCTAACCATGGAGCTAGGGAATAAATGACATGCCATCTCAAGCTATCTCCAAATGCAAATATCAAGACAGCAGGAAAGGCTATTTAAATGTGTGTGTGAATCTGACAAAATGGTAAATAAATATTTAAACAAAGGATAAAAATAATCAAGCAACTATCATCTAATTATGTTATGTATAATAAATCACCAACTATTTCTCAAAAGTGCCCTTGCCATTCTATCTCCATAGCTATCACTTTCAGTCTGATATCATCATCTTTCACGTGAATTATCATACTAAGTTCTTAGTGGGTTTCTTTGTCCCCAATCTCAATCCCACATTACCCTTTTGTTTTCATTAAAATAGATATTTTTATTATGTACTTTCAGACATACAAAAAATAGAAAAAAAAACAGTACAATGAGCAGCTACGTACATACCACTGAGAGACAATAATTAACATCTTGCGATACATGCTTCATGGACACACACCTCATTTTTTTATACTTTTGTCGAGAAATATCCACACACATACAGTCCAACCATATTAAACAGTCAATGGCTCACAACATCATCACATAGTTGTGTACTCTTCACCATGATCATTTTTAGAACATTTGCATCACTCAGAAAAAGAAATAAAAAGAAAAAGAAAAAGAACTCATACACCCCATACCCCTTACCCCTCTCTCTCATTGACCAACAATATTTCAATTTACCCAATTTTTACCCATCTCCCCCTATTACTTATTTATTTTTTATCCTTATTTTTTTTAATTCATCTGTCCATACCCCGGATAAAAGCTATATAGTTATGCAGTCTTCTACAAGAATCAGGGCTACTGGAACACAGTACAGGTTCAGGTAATTCCCTCCAGCCACTTCAATACATCATAAACTGAACAGGGATATCCATATAATACGTAAGAATAACCTCCAGGATAACCTCTCAACTCTGAAATCTCTCAGCTATTAAGACTTTATTTTTTCTCATTTCTCTCTTCTGCTTTTGGCCAAGAAGGCTTTCTCAACCCAATGATTTTGGGCTTGGTTCATCCCCAGGAGTTGGATCCCACATTGCCAGAGATTTACACCCCTGGGAGTCATGTCCCACGTAGTAGGGAGGGCAGTGATTTCACCTGCCAAGTTGGCTTAGAGAGGAAGGCCACATCTGAGCAACAAAAGAGGTTCTCTGGGAGTAGCTCTTAGGCATAATTATCAGTAGGCTTAGCTTCTCATTTGCAGGAATAAGCTTGATAGGGGTGAGCTCCAAGATTGAGGGCTCAGCCTATTGAATTGGTCATCCTCACTGCTTGCGAGAATATCAGGAATTCCCCCAGATGGCGAAGTTGAATATTTCCTCCTCTCCCCTCAGTCCCCCAAGGGGACTTTGCAAATACTTTTTAGTTTTCTCTCCAAATTACTCTGGGATATATCAGGGCATCACGCTAACCTGTACAGATGAACAAGATCTCATGCCTTTTTAAAGCTTCCACCCACATTACCCTTTAATAACTTCCCATCTACCTTGAAATAAACTATAAATTCCTTTTTGTGCTATGGCTAGTGCTTATGTATCTAGTCACACTAGCCCCACCTCATTGGAAATCTCTTCCAGCCATGCTGAATTCAGTGCTATTCCCAGACCCAACATTTTCTCCTCTCTGTTTTTAATGCAAAGTTACCCTAAAGAGAATGTCCCTCTTCGCTCTATCACCTGGTTGACCTGTGCTTAACTCCCCTAAATAAAGCTTTCCATGACTTCCCCAGGCCAAGTTACACCTCCTCTATGCTCCTTTGCAACATCTACCAAATCATTTATCCCATAATTGCATTTACTATCTCCCCAAACAGATGAGTTTCTAAAAGACAGAGACATGTCTTATTTACCTCTGCATCTCAATATCTAATTAAGTCCCTGAGACACAGAAAATACCCCCATTAATGTCTGTTGAAAGAATGAATAAATGAAGTAGATCAGTAGTTCACCAAAGTACTTGGGTGCTAATTAAAAATGCACATCACCAGACCAATCTCCTGGAGATTCATATTGACCAGTTTGGTTTGGGGCAAAAGATTTAGTATGTTTATCACTTACCCTAAGTGAGTTTCATAATGAGGAATTTGGAGAAATTGCTGTAGTCACATAATCATGAGAGATAGGAAAATATAATGCCTTTGCATTAAATTTCTCTCTTTCAGGTATCCATGGATAAAGTCATCCTCCCCCTCTTTACCTGGTACCTATTTGCACTGTGTAAGAATAAATAAGGGCAGGAGGATAATCTATCCTTAGCTTAGAATATAAACTCTGCAAGGGGCTTGGTTATAGTTTCAACATTGTTTTTATTCTTTCAGGAAGTGTTTTCCATATGGCCTAAAAATGTCATCACTCAAAGTAGTTATTTCTAGAATTGCTTCAAAATTTTATCTAAATCACTATAATTTCACACCTGGCATTCGAAACTACTTCAGCTGCCTAAAAAATTCCACCTACTAGGTGATTATACAATACATCCAGAAACTTAGTATGTAATATTTTATTCTATAAGTCAAGGAATACAAACTTGTTCAGAGACAGCTTTGCTCCATGTTTCCATCTACTTAAAACACCCTCTTCTTAATCTCTGCAATAATCTTTTCACCTCCACCAATCAAGGGAAACTTCTCTTTTGAAGGTCACCAATGATCTCTGAATTACCAAATCTAACAGACTTTTTCAGTACCCACTAGCATCTGAAATAATAGTGCAGGAAAAGTTCTCTTCAAGACTTATTTCTAGTTGGCTTCCTGATTTTCCTACTTTTGTCTCTGCCATGTTTTGGTCTCCTTTGCTGATTTCTTCTTTTGCTTCTCCTGCTTCTAACTATAGTTCCATTTGAGAATCCAAACTTGTTGGTCTAGCAGTTAAGCTCTTCCAAATTTGGCAAGCTAGTGGATCTTACCACACACGTCTCCTCTCCATGTATCCTATAGTCTAGACTTACAATAGTCGCACATGGCTTTTTAAATTTAAGTTGCGATTAAGTGAAATTAAACATTCACTTGCTGAGTCATATTAACTGCGTGGAAAGTGCTGAAAAGCCACATGCAGCTATGGCTACTTATTGGACATCACATTTATAGAACACTTTCATCATCACAGAAAGTTCTGGACAGCTGGACTACTCAACTATTCAATGCTAACCTTGAGCTCATTCTATTCCCTCTCCCTGGAATGTTGTACAATTAGCTTTATCTCTTTCTATAGAAATCTACCCTTTCTTCAAGATTCAACCTAAACATTTATCTCTCTCCAAAGTCCTCCGTGATCACTCTAGCTAGAGTGTTGTGCTTTATTATGTAGTAAGGTTTTTCATACCATTATTACTTATTTTGCCTTGTTCTTTTGTTATTGGTGTGTATGTTTGCTCTCCCTGTCTGCAGAGCTGATATTTGCCAACTGTCATTGAGTGCTTTCAATGTTCTTGATATTCTCACATTCTCATAACTTCCCTATGAAATATACGGTGCTTTGCTATATTAAACTTAAGGAAACTGAAATTTGTTGGTGAACTGCTTGGCCAAATGAAGATTCCGAAATGTAATTTCTCAGGGCCATAGAGTGGTGAGGTTGGTGAGGTTGGTTTACCTTATGCCCTTGACCACAGAGATATGCCATATTAATTCACCATATTAATACCCACCTCCCAGGCTTTGTAAAATAGGCACTGCTCCATTGGTAATGCAGAAATAGATGAATAATGCCTTGTGTATATAAAGTAATTTGCAGTTCTTAAAACTCGTTTCCAACCGTAATTTATTCCCATGTAATTTCCCCAACAGTTCTGAGGCAGCTTCACTGGAAAATTATCTCCATTTCACAGAAGCTCAGAGAGTTCAGAATGCTCCTGAAGTTCACACTGCAATTTTGTGACAGAGATAGGACTGAAGTCCATGTCTTCTGCCTCCCAGTTCCATTTAACTTTTCTCTCAAACTCCCCAGGGGATCAAAACTCATCAAAAAGGGATCGAAGTGTTATATCTTAATATACTTTCTCTTTAATGCTTTTTATACTTTAAAAAACATGATAATGAGGCTTAATTGTTTATGGGAGGGAGAAAGGAGTACTGTCAAGTTTTCAGTGGAGTTAAATAGCCACATATTATTTAGATCTTTATCATATTGTTTTTGCCCTAACCCCATTAGAATAACTTCTCTATATCAAACACTATTCTGGAAATGTTAAATAGTAATTTAGTTATGAATATGCATGATTATTTCTAAGTCTACTAATAATCTGCATGGAACTTCTTTGGAATTATATTTATAGGCTGTGATGATTTGAAATTGTACGTACCCCAGAAAAGTATGTTCTTAAGTCAATCCATTCATGTGGGTGTGGATGCATGGTACGTTTGTTCCTTTAGTGTAAAGGATCTTAAGATATAACCCACATCATTCAGGGTGGGTCTTAATCCTCTTTATTGAAGCCCTTTACAAGAGAATGAAATTCAGACAAAGAGAATAAGCCATGGAAGCAAGGGGATAAAAGCAACAAAACCTGGAAGTGAAGGAAGAGACCAACAGATGCCATCATGTGCCTTGCCATGTGACAGAGGAGTCCAGGGTGGCCAGCAGCCAGTCTTCAGGGAAAAAGCATCACCTGATGATGTCTTGATTTGGATATATTTCTCAGCCTCAAGTCTGTAAGCTTGTAAGCTAATAAATTCCCACTGTTAAAAGTTAACCCACTTTATGGTATCTGCTTTCAGCAGCTTAGCAAACTAAAACATACACTCTATTTTTTTTCACTCTCTCCTTCAGGAAGCCGTTTGGAATGCATTTGGGAAATGTTTGAAAAATTAATTTTATTATTATTTTCCAGAATTTTCTTAAATATTTTATGGCTATAACTAGTTTTTTCCTTCTCAAGGCAAAGCAGTATATCATCACATACATTATCATATTTGTTGACAAAATGTGAGATTCAAGGAATTAATTTTGTACTAGTTAAATAACAAAATAGTCGTATTTTATTTTCTTCTTTATCATACTAATTTTCTCATATATTTGAACAGTTTTATATTTTGTCTTCTATCTGCAATTACACTTAACAATGAGCATCATGCTCCATTTGTTTTGCATTCATCTTGGAACCTCACATATTTTTGCGTATATGTAGGGTGGTTGTGTCATGGGGTGAGAATTAGGAGGATTAAACTCAGCAATTTTGAATGCCTTCTCAGTCATGATGCAAATTCTCTACAAAAATTACTTCAATCTAGTCTGTAAACAAGTCTAAAATATAATTTGCCTCATACAAACCTGACAGTAGGTGGCAAAGA
This sequence comes from Myrmecophaga tridactyla, assembly GCA_004026745.1. Classification (NCBI taxonomy): domain Eukaryota; kingdom Metazoa; phylum Chordata; class Mammalia; order Pilosa; family Myrmecophagidae; genus Myrmecophaga; species Myrmecophaga tridactyla. The sequence continues at coordinate 25,203 of PVIY010013006.1, forward strand.
CCAGTTTCAGAGTCAGGCCTTCTTCATTCCAGAACCTATGACCTTTTCCCTATAAGTGGCCAAATAGTTGTAGGGCTGAATATAAATGAAATCCTCTTGGGAAAATATAAAGGCCTGATACCCATTCAGTGAACTGTTTATAAAATGAATATATAAATAAACAAATGGGTGGATGGAGCTCAGTACATATCAGCTCAATTACCTCCCCACCAAAGGAGAACATTTTCAAATAAACATCCAGGAGGAATACATGATTAGGGAAATGTTTCAGCAAGGATGGGGCTTTTATAGGATTTTTCTTCCCAAGTTCAATATCCTTAATGCACAGGCAATTTACTTGAAGTCTATAGTGCCCTTGGATGGATATCAAGCTGAGTTGTCTGATCATCTGGAAAAAAAATTAAGGACCTGAGATATTGTAAAATAAATACATTGAACTGAAATTAGCCTCTTAGGAATTTAAGCACTTCCACAGAAAGTCCAAGAGACAGAAATAGGAATGTTATTCACTAAAGTAAATGTTACCTTAATTCCAAATTTAACGTCTGCCATTTGATCTAATGCTACATCAAGGCATATGGGCCCTCCACATGTTTAAGAGCTTACACCAATTTAAAGGAAATGCATCAAATGAGCATAAATGCAATCTCAAGTAGTAGAAATATTTCTCAGCTTCATTTCTTAATTTTTATACCTGCAGCCACTGTGCACACCTAATTGCAACCACTTCACCTCTGGCTTGCTTTAATAGCTTCTAGCTATTCTCCTTACTTCAATATTTCTTCCCACTTCCAGTCTTCCTTCGAATGGCTGCTGGAAGAATCTTCCTCAAAGACAGTTTTTATCATGAACTAAAAAGTCCATCAGAATTTTCTGGTGGCTGGTATATAACAGACCCCTGTCTCAAATAGAACAGACAAGGACAAAATCCTCGCCTCACATATCTCCCTGAGAGAGATTCCCCATTAGTAAAAAAGTTTCTCTGCCATCCTCTGTGCACAATAAATTTATTTTCATATCCGTATCTTTTGGTTTGTTAATGCTCCTAATTTAGGGCTTTTGAAAATGCTTTGTAAATTGTCTTTGATAATATTTTAATAAGGATGTATTCTGTCTCTGTATCACTCAGGGAGCTGTTTCTAGCAGGAAACAGAGTTTATCCCAGTTGGTTCAAACAAAGAGACTTTCAGGAAGAGACTACTTTAAGAAATGTAGACAGAATTAAAAAGCAAACAGGAGATGGCAAGGAACCCAGAGACTAGCACCAGTGGGAAGACAACATTACTACTTTGACTGAAGGGACATGAAGAAGTAGCATTTCCATAGGAGCCCAATGTGAGCCAGAGTCATGGCAGATGGTCAGCCTGGTGGGAGTTGGAGTCTGAAAGGACACCACCCTGTATACCGCATAGCCAGAGCCCAAGGTCAAAGTGGGAAAATACCCAGACCTCTTTATCTTCTGCCCTCCCATATCCTGTGAGTGCCTCCCAATGGCCAAACCCAAGATGAAGGCAGAGAGGAAGAATGTCCTGGTGGTGCAGTCTACAAGAGTCAGCCTCCCCTGGGAAGCACAGGGAGGCACAGCAGTGAAGCATGGATCAGAGTGTGGCAAATGGAAAACAACCAGGACAGTCCCATACTAAGTTTAGCCTTCTGGAGGATGGCAAGTCCTGAGATAGACTGCATTTGGAGTGAGAGAATAGCCACAGAGCTCATAGGAATTCCAGCTCAGACGCTCATTTCACATGTCAATAGAGGCTCAGTTTCCTTATCTGTAATCTGAGAGTAATACTCAGTTTGCAGAATGATTTTAAACATTTAAAAATGTATATAAAATATCTGGCATTATAGGCACTAAATAAATGGTAACTATTGTTGTTACTGACTAAATGAAAATTGTAAATATATATGGCCTTGTATAAAATTGTAATATATATATGAAATATATATATGTAATATATATATGAAAATTGTAAATATATATGGCCTTGTATAAAAGTTTTATAATAAAAGAATGAGTCATCAAAGATAAGCATCGATGCATTTTTTTTTTTTAGTGCTCACCTTTGTTGCTCACCTCTACCCCCCATTCCCTTGCCTTAAAAATATGGCAGGACATCTTCAGGACTTGGCAGGCAGGCTATTTCTTTGTACACTAGTGACTTGGATGCCATTTCTCTTCTTTCCACTCAGTAACAGACGGTGCCCTGGACAGCAGTGACATCTGCAGCCCCAAGGGAGAAAGGTCAGCACAAATTTTAATTTTGCTTTTGGTTTAGGGCTTTAAGAACACAAACAGATTTTTTCCCCTCTGTCAGTTTGCATCTAGCTTCATATCTGACATTTTTTAATGCTTTATGTATTTTGATTGACCCAGAAATTTATAACTCCAGATTTTTGCTTATTTTGTTTTATGTCTGTGATTCAACCTCCTTAATTAAATAAAATGGCAAAATAAAGTGAAAAAATATTCTAGTTGTCATTTCAGTATCATAAGGGGGTCAGAAAGATGTCATTCTGCCATTTGGAGGCTTCCTCTCATAACAATATGCTAACATTTGACTATATTAAATAACAGGAAACAAGCATGCTAAGGATAGCATATCATATCTGAACACAGTTTGATTTAGCTAGAGAAAGAAACTTAAATGCTGAGAGGAGAATATTTATAAAAACTGCTATGCTGTACTCATAGGTAGGAAATGAGATTCTATACTGATCTCTACTATGAGCGTAAAAATTAATTAATTAATTGATTATTTAATTAAAAACAAACAAAACCATAGCCCTATTGTTAGAAGTTCAAGTTTCTGCACTGGGAACAGTTTCATCCTCCTGAGTTCAATTTCAGGAGCATTCCTGCAATAAGCGTCTCTCCTGATGTTTGAATATGGTGGCCACATTTGGAGCTATCAAAATTTCCTGCTCAGGCATCCCATAGAAAAGAGGAAAAGCACAATCTCTGAGCATGTAAAGTAGTCTTCTTATTACTGAGATGCTATCCAACCTCAAAGGTATTCACAATTTCCCTGTGCCCCAGGGCAGTCTTCAAAGTCAAAGAAGGACAGGAAAGGCTGTGTCTATAAGATAATTAGATCAAAATAGAACTAAAGGCTGGCCTTGGGGTAGCTGTTTCTAATGTGAGTCAGTCACAGGACAATAAAAACTACAGTTCATTCCAAATGTTCTCCTTGGTGAAGGGTAGTCTGACTAGGTAGAATGGGAACTCAAGGGTCATTTCTGATTGGCCGCCATCCAGGGCACAGTAACAAAATTCAAGAAGCTTCACAGGCATAAAACTATGCAGCTAATATAGATGTTTAGATTAGACAATCTAATTTTCGTCTACTTAGGGCTAATTTTTCTAGACTGGGTAAACATGACAAATTTATAAGAGAATAACATGACTCACTTTCATGGTGTAGCTGGTAGAAGAAGAAAGCAAAACAAACTGGGTTTTCTCTTATTTTGATGCCAGAAACTCAAACAGAATGGTCAGACAAGTAAATCACACTGACAGCAATTCACTATGAGTAAGAGATGTATGAGAAAGTCAAAGAACAGGTTTCTGGTTCTAGTTCTGTTCTTTGGCCCTTAGGCAAGTGACTTAATGATAGTTGATTCCAATTTTCCAACCTGGAAAAAGATACAGGATGATATTTTCTAGTATTTCCTCCAACTCTAAAGAAAGCTATTATTTTATGTGCCAAGAAGGGTAAGAATATAATATTATGAATTGCAGAACTCTGATCCAATAAGCTGCATTTCAGATAGATCTGCTCTCTGATGCCAGACAAAAAGAAAGACTCAACCAGAATCACACAAAGTTGAAGAATCCAAGTCATGGAGACAGACCAAACACTTTATCCCAGATTAGATCTTTTGTGTAATTATATTGTTAGTTTTGTATTAAAAAATCAGGCTTCTGAGATAGTTGATAAATAGATAACTGAGAAAGAGATGGAAAGATGACAAACATTTTTTACCACATTTTCTAAAACATAAGACCTATAAAATATGTTTAATTCAATGAAAAAAAATTAAAAAATCAGGCCAGCGATAATACAGATAGTTCAAAAAACAACAACAACAAAAAAAGGTCAAGTGAACAAGAGTATTCAGATATATCTGTCATTAAGTTCCTACACAATGTTAACATGAGCTGTGATTATTCTTTTGTGGCCCTTGGGATTTTTTTTAAAATTAACATCCTCATGTGCACTGGTTAACCATATGGTGTAAATCATTTACTCGTAAAATTTTTTTTTAAGTGTTCAAAATGACAGAGCCATTGGGACATAGCCCTACAAATGACTGAAATGTGGGAACATTTTTCATAATCATGAACTGGATGTCATTCACCAATGAATTAAACAAAGAAAGTCAATGAAAAAAAGTTAAGCAGCCAGATGGAATGCATAAACCTTTACCAAAGATAGAAATGTTCATATAGGAGTTTCATGATTAAATAAAATGCAAACAACTCAAATACTTTTTCATCAACAATTGCATATCAGTACCTTAAAGTCAGTCTTTCACCCTTCCTTTGTCTTTTTTTGTTGTTCTTATCCTCTGGCAAGAAAAGGGGGTGGGAGTGGGGAATGGAGCATATTATTTGTTGAAGGGTTTATGCGCATATTGAATCACAGCCCAGTCTCTCAACTTTGAAGTCAATTTAGCAACTAGAAATGACATGCACACAAAAGCAGATCATGTTCTATTGGGGAGAGCTGTCTTGCATTGTAGTGTGAACTTCATGAATGCATTAGCTACCTCAGAAGTATTTTTAGGTACAGTTATTCATTCACTGACGTGGCAGGCACTGCGGACACAAAAGTGAGCAGAGAACACACTCTCCTTGTCCTTACGGACCTCATGATTTAATAAGGGTTAAACATCAATCAAACAATGCCACAAATAAATGTACAACCATAATTGCAATAAGTGCTAAAAAGTGAGTATGGTGCCCTTAGGGCATATAACAGTTAACTCCAACCTAATCAGGGAGGCAAGACAAGTTGGAAGCTTTGTACACTATACCCAGAATCTCATTCATCAGCAAGCAGGTGAGGGAGATATTTTGAAGAATAATATGCCCTTCTACTGTTTCATGGTCAGCCACTATCTATATCTTTATATCCAAAGTAGATTCCACTTTCAACTGGCCTCACTGACACTGATCCCATCACATCATGGGAGTATAAACTCCAAACATCACCATTTTTAAACCAGAGCAGCTCAACTCTGCTCCTCAATTGTGAGCAATAGTTGTACCAGATTGGCTTTGCATGAACCCAGATGGGACCCATTATCTTGTCCTACATGCTACAGTTTAGGAGCCACAGTAAATAAATCAAGAAGAGACTAGGATAATCTCAGAACTTCCTAGAGCTGAGTACATAGTCAACCACAAACTAAGTCCTATAGAAATTCCTTACAAGGGGTATGTGCTGGTTTGAAATGATGTATGTACCCTAGAAAAACCATGTCTTAATCCTAATCCCATTTTGTAAAGGCAGCTGTTTCTTCTAATCCCTATTCAGTACTGTATGTTTGAAACTGTAATTGGATCATCTCCCTGGAGATGTGATTTAATCAAGAGTGGTTATTAAGCTGGATTAAGTGGAGGCATGTCTCCAGGTTTACTGGAATCCTAGAAAAGAGTAAACATTTTGGAGAGAGATTCAGAGAGGGCAGAGCAGAACAACATAACACGAGAAGTAGAGTCCCCTAGACAGTGACCTGTAGAGATGAAGATGGAAAATGCCTCCTGGGGAGCTTCATGAAACAGGAAACCAGGAGAAGAAGCTAGCAGATGATGCCATGTTCACCATGTGCCCTTCCAGATGAGAGAGAAACTCTGACTGTGTTCGCTACGTGCCCTTCTACTTGAGAGAGAGACCCTGAACTTCATCAGCCTTCTTGAACCAAGATATCTTTCCCTGGATGCCTTAGATTGGACATTTCTATAGACGGTTTTAATTGGGACATTTTCTTGGCCTTAGAACTATAAATGAGCAACTTATTAAATTCCCCTTTTTAAAAGCCTTTCTATTTCTGGTATATTGCATTCCGGCAGCTAGCAAACTAGAACAGGGTAGCTACCATGGAAAAGGAACGCAAAATCAATCCCAGATTTCCCCACAATCCCACCCTCCCCTGTATCTCTACCTGTAGTCAGGGGAGTACTTTACCCCTAGCTTACTCAGTACTTGACTATCTTTGATAGGTCTGGGTGATAGAGAGCTGGAAAAGGGCCTTGGTCTTTCGACCAATGGGGGAATCTATCGCTCTTTTCTATGCAGGAAAGCATGAGAGCTTTAAGAATAAGAAACAAAGCAAATTCGAGATTGCCATAATTGAAAAATTAGGTTTAAATTTTTGAACACATTTAATAACTCAAGGAAGGGTTTCAAACTGTTGTGGGAAGTGGAGAGGGAGGGCATTTCTAGCTGTCTGCTACCATCAAATATAACTTTCCTGAAATAAAGCAAGGAAACCAAATGTGTAATAAGAAAGGTCCTTTTCTGAATTCAAAGGTAAGCATTTTTTTTTCCCTTGGAAGTGTAAGCTCCTGAAGCAGGGGGCAAGGCTGGTGCATTTTCTTATCCTTTATGGTGCCTGTCACAGTATCATTTTTATGAAAATTTCTTGTAAATAGCCTGGGGGATTATGGCTCTGTGATTTTCATCCCATTGTTTATCACCACAGGAAACCCAGGTAACTGGGCAGGTACAACAATGTTCTGGTTTACCGAAGATGCTGTTTTAGAATAAAGGATCTATCATGAGACCAAAGCAGGTGTTATAACAGAGAGACACTGATGATAGAATGATTCTGCAAATTAATAAACTGCAACTTAAATTTTAACTTTCCCACATGACTATACAGAGTCATTCAAGGGATATGGATGCTAGGAATTATAGATACCCTTAGTGTCAAACCCATTAATACACCCTAAGATCAACCAGTTAAGCACAGAAACTGATTAATAAAGAGGATAGAGCAGCAAAATCCAGGCACATTTTTTACCTCTTAGTCTTTCTTAAGACTGCATTTTTGACAAAGAAAATCTTGCCCACTTCTGCACATTTTGAATTTCCTCCTGTGTATTTTGACTTACAATTTCAAAATAATTTGACCAGAGAGAGAAATTCGTTCTTAAATGTGTAACAATCACCACAAAACTTGCAACAGCTCCAACAGTAGATGTCCAACATTTTTTATTATGTCAACAGTGATGCCAAGAAGACAAGGAAAAGAGAGAAAAGGAGCTAATGAGAAAATCCATAGGATAAAAAGACTTCAATTGTTTCTAAGCAGTTGGCATAAATTTATTAATACTCACAGATTAATAATATGATAATACAAATGAAAAGTCACTGAACACCTTTTCTGAAAAAAATTCATAGTTAATTCATCTTACAGAGTCTAATGTTGGTTATACCATATTTATACGTAACAAAATTTTCTCAAGTAATATCTCTTATCCTTGTTACCATAGTTTGTATGTAGCTAATTTCCCAGATGATAAAATATATAAAATGTGAAGGTAAACTCTAGATATTTTTCTACTGGTTATTCTCAGTGGCAATGACTTCTGGTAGTAGAGCAGAGTAAAGGGCCAATAGAAGAGGGAGCGTCATGGAAGAGCCATGAGGTGATGTTCTGGAAATGTATCCAGAGAATGGGTGTGGATACCCAGAGCCAGATGGATGAAGAAGTGCTACAGCTGGGTGTCAAGTGCTTCAAAAAGGAAGTTTTCAGTCTGGGATATGAGACGAGGGGTTACACACCTGAAAATCAACTCAAGAGGAACCATTGTTTCTTTTTTCCAAGAACCAGAGTTAGATCAAAAGGGCCAACTGCAGAAAGATACCAGAAAACTTTGGAACTGAGATCTGTAGCCAGCTTTTAAAATTCCATAAGGACAGATTGGATAATGAGGCATGTATGGTTTATAAATTCATAGAGTCTTCCTTGAGCTGTCCTAAAGCATATTTGAACTACACTTGCCACGTTAACTACACTATTGGGCGGCCCCAGAGATCAGTCAAGAGGAAAAGGGCCCTGGCCGTGGGGTTGTGATCCTTGAGGAGCACCAGAGCTCTTGAGTGGTTAGAAAGTCCCCAGTAACAGAACACACCATGTACCCCTGTGTTTGAGAGTGAGAAGAAGGAAGAAGGGGAAGCTGGCAACAAGGGACTGGGTTGAGTTATCCCCTCTTTTGGCAAATCGTCCTTTCTGCTTATTTGTATCAAAGTCATCATTATCACCATCATCATGACCATCTCCATAGCACCACCCCATTCTCTTGTTCCTCTTCTTCCCAACACCATCCACATCTATCCTAAATACACGCCAAAGGTATTAAGAATCGGAAGAACAAATTGTTTACCACACTCATAATCATCTGTCCTAAAAGGTCATTTAAACATTAAACCAAATCCTTAGACCTCAGGCGAGAGTGTGAGTCATGCAGTCAGCATGACTGAAGCCAGTCTCTGTGTCAGTCTTGGGAATGATGTAGACTGATCCCACAAGAAATCAGTAACACAGACATTCTTTTTTCATTAGGCAGGGGAGAAAAGCTAAACAGCTTCCTGGACTGTACTGAATTAAACCTTCACACCAATTAATGAAGCCTCTCTGGGAAGCATCATGCCTGAATTCCCAGAATGTTGGTCATGTATTGAAATGTAAACTAACAGTGCTGAAAAAGATGGGGGGGGCGGGGGGAGAGCATCCGGAAGGCAACATGAATTATTTGTTTTTCTGCTACTTTGGATCGGCTACACCACTGTTCTCTTTCACAGGTACAAATACACAAAAGAGGGCTTCTGTTTCTTAAAAGTGGCTCAGACAAAAGGCACTCCTCAGGGTGCTGAACCTGAAGCTGGCAGCCAGCCAGTTCTCTGCTCTCTGGTCTGCTGGTACTTTTCACTTCCACAGCTATCAGCCTGTTTCAGACCTACGCCTTCATTCTGACTAGGGAGAAAGAGAAGATCCAGGTGGAAATCCTTCTGTGTGCTGCTAATAAACCTATTTAGAGTCAATGAGAAAACCTCCTTTTGCACCAACACAGCCTTCAAGAGTTCTACTGAATCAGTAAAACCCAAATGTTGCTGTCCACTCCCTGTCCTCATTTTACTTCAGTCTCAGAGGTGAAGATCAGCAAAATGTTGGGCATGATGACCTCTAAGTTTCCTTCCCCTTCTAATGTGCTTGGATTCTCTCTTGGCTAGTGGGATTTAAATTTTATTTGAATTGTTATTTCACATTCTGATGGATTCCTGAGCCCTTTGGTTTTAGGTACTCTCACTGGGGTCTGCTGAATTGGCATATTTGTAGCCTTGGGTCTCTCCTGGCAAAGAACTGAATATTAGTCTCTCCAGCAGTTCAGTGAGCATTGTCTGCTTTCCTTCTGAAAGAGATCTGGGTAGGAGACAGATGCAGAGAGCATACTCCCACCTCTGCTCAGCACAACTAACAGAAAGCTTTGGTGTTCACGGACCATGAACAAAAGGAGAATTTAAACTAATATTAATATCCTTAATGAAAGGTAGTAATCATTTTCCGAAATGAAAATCTAAAATTCTAACCAATTAGCCACAGTGATGTAAGCAAATAAACCTTCAGCTCAAGGTTATATATGGGTCAATGGCTTTATGGAAAGGAATATCTGGGTGGAATGACATCACCTGTTGGTCAGAATACTAACTCCACTCCCAACAAATAGCCACATTTCATGTCAGCCCACCGCTGGGATTTATGACAGAGGTGCATCAAGGGGCAAGTACCACTTCTAAAAAGAACCTAAGTTATATATTTAAGTTCAACATTTTTGCCATAGAGCATTTTGGTAATACAAAACAGAACCAGAGCAATTTAAATGGTCTTTATGAAAGACAGAAACACTCATAAGAAACCATGACCATCATCACCAAAATCTAACATCAGTAAAAATGATCATTTAGTAAGAATTCTCAATGGTTGAGTGTTTGAGTGTCTACCGAGGGCCTGAGGAATTTAATAATGCAAAAAACTCATAAGAACACCTAATTTCTCTTAGGTCTTATGATCTAGTTGATAAATTTGCCAGCACTTTGAACAGGTTTTCACTTACACTGCAAAGAAAAATGCTTAGCTAAATTACTCTCTGGCTGGGTGGTAAGCAGCATACCACCACAATCTGCAAAATACTATTTTGATAGATTAGAGAGAATGTCGTTTAAAGGAACCAAGAAGTGAATTATTTTAACAAGTTAAGGAGCATCCTCTAATATAAGTGTTTTATAATTTTGCAACTTATATAGAAGTATATCTTAGTGAGATATAGCTAAAAAGCTGTATATCATTTTAATTCAAATCACATCTTAAATTCACTGATTGGGAGATCGGTATTTAAGAAACCCGTGGTGAACCCCTTTAACATAAACAATTTGTCTGTATTACAAATATTCACCTCCTGCCTTATTTTTTGAATTTTAATTTTTTCACATCTTCTTCAAAATGAGGCATGTCATGTTAAATAAATCACCTCTACTCAGTGATAATATACAGTATTAGGATGGTTTCAGCTGCAAATAATAGAAAACCCAATGCAAAAGGGTTTTTAAATTGAGAGGATTTATTATTGACTCATATAATAAGAATGGAAGGGCATTCCAGGGCTGGTTGACACTGAGGCTCAGAGATATCAGAGTGATAGAGGTTCCTTCTGCCTTGCTCTAGTGTGATCTTTAGCATGATTTCCCTGCTGAAGGTCCAGCCACTGATTACATACATGGACCCTGGAAAACTCTCCTGTCTAGCCCATGGACAAGAACCATATTACAAATCAACCTTTAAACCAAACACTGGCAAGCAGGATGGGCTCACCATAATCAGAACAGACCAATCAATTGTAACTAAGCTACATGGTGGAGAGTATACACTTAAAAAAATTAATGTTTTTCTGCAGGCCTATCAGCCTAGACCTCTGCTGTCCAATATGATAGCCACTAGCCACATGTGGTTATTTAAATGGAAATATAAATAAAATTTAACTCAGTTTCTCAGTCCCATTAGCCACATTGCAAGGGATCAGTAGTCACATCTGGCTTGTGGCTACTGTATTGGACAGCACAGACAGAAAACATTTTCATCATCACAGAAAATTCTTTTGTACAGTGCTGGCCCAGAACTAGAAGAAAGGGAAATTGCTGTAGGATAAGTAATCAACAGTATTAGCTGTATTCCCTATGCAGCAGGTAATAAGCTTTCTACATATTATCTCCTTTAATCCTCCAAACAGCCCTGTGAGACAAGTATTACTACCAAGTGTTAGTCTGGGCTCTGGGTTGCTAGCTAAGGACAGGAGCATGTAATTAGAAGGCTCTTGAATTCTCTCACCTACCTGCAGGAGGGCATGGGTAAGGTCTGGACCACAGTCAGGACTCTCCATCTGTCTTGTCTGCATGACAGTATCATTCTTCCAGGCCAGCTTTCTCCTTATGGAGAGGAACTCGGCAAGCTCCTTGGCCTCACAACTCATAGCCTCACCCCTAAGAGCAACAGACTTTCCTCCTTCAGTTTCAGTTCTAAACATTCCTTGGAAGGACACTAATGGTTCAGCTTGGGTCAAGCACCCAACCTTAACCAGCTGTAGCTGAGGAGACAAGTAGGGAGGGGATCAGGATTATAGATCATGGAGATGACCACTGGGGATCCACCCATGGACATTGAAGACAATTCCAAGAGGAACTGGGATTCCAGAGTCTTCTTTTTCAACATATTCACTGAGGTTCTCAAGGCTCTGTCTCAGGACCTCTGCAATGGACTCTCTACACATTTTCTGGATCTATCTCTCAACCCCACTTATAAGCTGGTGGCTCCCAAGTTTCTCTCTACAGTAAGAGCTCTTTCGCTGGCTTCAGTCTCATATAACAAACCAACTTCTCTTCTCAGACATCTTGACTCTGGTTTTTTATGTTCAGATTATCCCAAACAGCACTCATCACCATCCCCTCCCCTCCTTCCTGGACCATTCCTTCTCAACTAATGACTCAATTTCCCAATCCAAGTGTGAAGGTGTCATACACAACTCATCCTCTCCTTCCACATTCAATTAGTTGACAAGTCATATCATATACCCCCTAAAACATCTCATATCCATCCACTTCTCTCCATCCCTAGGGAACTGCGACCATCCTGACTTAGGCCATTGTCATCTCTGGGAGAACTACTGTATTATATCATTGGCCTCCCTTCCTCCAATATGATGCCTGGCCAATACAGTCTCCACACTACAGCCAGAATAATCTTTCTAAAATGGAAATCCAATTATGTCACTGATCTACTTAAAACCATTTGGTGCCTATTCATTGCCCTTCAAAAAAAACTTCAACTTGCTGATCTCCTAAGGCATATAAAATCTTACATGATCTGTCCTCTGCCTAGATCTCTATGCTTCTCTCTTACTACCCTTTACATCCTATTCCATACCATAGTCATACTGAACTTGTTCAGTTCCTCAAACTTGTTATCCTTTCTCTTTACTGCTGGCCTCTGTGCTTTTCCCTGCCTAAAATAGTAATCCTGCTTATCACCTCTCTATTTCTCTAAATTCTGCTCAGGTTTTAGGTCCCAATTTAAACATCAACCTTCTTCCCTATACTACACTAGGCCTCCCTGATATGTATGTGTTCCTAGCACCTAACGTAATCTATAACATATTTCTTTGTGAGGACTTGGTTCAATCATTCATCTTCCCACTTAAACTGGAAGCCCCAGGAGGGCAAAGGGCATTTCTCTTTTGTTCACCTTCATGTCCCTGATAGCTAATAGACAGTGCCAGACAAAAAAAGCAATACGCTGAATTGAATTCATTCATTCATTCAACAAATATTTTGCGGAATATCTCAGTGAACAAGACTAAGCTCCTGCCCTCATTTAGCCTCTGTTCTTGTAGAGGAAAAAATAAAATTAAGAAAAAAGAATAAACATGTTGAAACTGAATGAATACTTCTTACTGGGCATTTTCCATCATATTTCCAAGTTGTCTTTTCAGTATGCTGTTACCTTACTATAGGTAGTATGGAAAAAACGTACTTTCTCTTTAAACAGTATATATGCATTTTTTAAAAGCACAACACTACAGAGTCACGACATCTATAAAATCAGAAAACCAAATATAACTATTAAAATCTGACTTATGCACATAGGCTCATAGGTTTTCTAAAACCATATTCTCATCTTTATTTAGCAGTGCAATCAGGAATTTAAAGACAAGTAAAATACCAGAATAGTTCATTTATCTTTAACTACAATAAAGTTCCTTTTAATATAATCACTTGGGTTGACCACTTTTCTTTAATCAAAAAAATACATGTTTGCTATTCCAACAATTAAAGCATTTATCAAATGCATGCCAGGACTAGGCTGATGCAGCATATCTACATAACTACAATGGAGAGCAGGGGATTATCTGGCCACCAGATTGATTGATGAATTAATTTAATAGACATAAGTCTAAACATTTGCTAAGCTCTGAGGATACAGCCTCTGCCTTCTAGCAACTTGCACAACAATTACTTCAGTCTTTCTAACTATTGTCTTCTTGATAAAATGTAAGCTCCCTAAGAGGAAGTATTGGAAAAGGTTAGCACAATATGAGATTTTAACAAATGCCATATGTGGTAGTCAAGTTCAGGTGTCAACTTGGCCAGGTGAAGATGCCTAGTTCTGTTGCTGCAGACATGAGCCAATGGTACGTGAACCTCATCTGTTGCTCATTACATCTGCAGTTGGCTAGAAGGTGTGCCTGCTGCAGTGAATGATGTTTGATTTAATTGGCTGGTGCTTAAATGAGAGAGCTCAACATAACACAGCCCAAGCAGGTCAGCATACCTCACCTCAGCACTCGCAGCTCAGCCCAGGCCTTTGGAGATGCAGAAAGGAATCACCCTGGGGAAAGTTGTTGGAACCCAGAGGCCTGGAGAGAAGGCCAGCAAAGATCACCCTGTGCCTCCCCATATAAGAAAGAACCTCAGGTGAAAGTTAGCTGCCTTTTCTCTGAAGAACTAATGAAATAAATCCCCTTTTATTGAAAGCCAATCTGTCTCTGGTGAGTTGCATTCCAGCAGCTAGCAAACTAGAACACCATAAATAATTAAGACTCTCCATGAAGTTTTCTCAATTAGTCTTACTAAACACTGGTCACTTTTTATTGGGTCTCCATTGCCCTAATGTATCCAATTCTTTTTTCAACTAGAGAGTTCTTTGTGTATAGATGTGCTCCTAAGATAAATAATAAGGTAATAATAAGGTAAATGTGGTAAACAATTTTATTTCATCAAATCATAATAGCCATGGGATTTCCTCAAATCCCATGGGTTTAAAGGAATTCCACAGTGAAACTACTTAGAAAATAAGCAAACTTTCTGTAATGCAAATAATTACCCCTTTGCAACTATGTTTTGTACTCTTCTTTTGGGGACAGCAAATTTTCCTAATGTTGAGCCAGCTGTCTATTCTTCTTTTTTGTTTGTTTTCAGATTTTTTTTGGTTTTCTTTTATTTTAATGAATTGGTTTCCTCAATTGAAGATACTTTCCTAATGCCACACCCCACATACACACCGACCTCACTGGCCCAAGCTTATGACTCTTTAAAATAATTATTCCTCAGAATTGCGTAACTATCACTTCATTGCTGATGTTTTTATTTTGCTTCTGAGCCCTTCAGGGTAATATTCCAGGGATCATATTCATCCAGATTCTAGTGACTTCCAATCACTTAATCTAATGCTTGTGTCCACAGTATGCTTTGCAGAAAGGGATTTCTAGACTCTTAAATTCACTTTTGGCTTGGTAAAGTGGGCATTTCTCTGCCAAGTTAAGTTATTTCCTGAGAAATGTGAGCATTCACATACCCTTGAAGTCCATTCTAATCTGAGGGATACTTCCGAATGCAGAGCATCAATCTTACCTGCTTCGTGGTCAGGGAGCTTCACAAGAAGGGAATATGTAACCTTACATGGTCATTGGGAAAACAGGCCAAAATACCAGGAAAAATAGTGGAATGGGTCAGTGCCACTCAGTCTCCCACTGGGAAAGGCCTTCAGCGCAGCAAAGGGTTGAGGAAAGAACACCAAGTCAAGTATTAAATTTTAAGTTAAATCTGAGTTAAGTCAGATTTCAGTCAGATCTTCACCTTCAGGGAGCTAGAGAATTAGACAAATCACTTAGGCCTGACAGGTCTTGATTTCCTTTTCTAGAAAATGAAAGAATTGAACTAAATGATCTCTATGGACCATTCCAACTCCTTCACTATACAATTTATAACTGGCAGTGCAGTCATTTTAAATTTTCAGAATATTTCTGGTTCCTGACATGGCAAACTTTACCATCTATTTTGCAAATTTTAGAGATACAGGTGCATCTGTATACATTTTAAAAAATCTAGTAATTAAGCTTTCAACTTTCATATTTTCATGATGAAGAGACACATATATACATATACTATGGTATCTGTGCTGGTTTGAAAGGATTTATGTACCCTAGAAAAGCCATGTTTTAATCTTAATCAATCTCATGGGAGCAATGGTTTCTTCTAATCCCTACTCAGTACTATAGGTTGGAAACTTGATTAGGTCATCTCCATGGAGATGTGACTCAATCAGTTGTGGGTATTAAATTTGATTAGATGGAGACATGTCTCCACCTATTCTATGTGTGTCTTAATTAGGTTACTGGAATTCTTTAAAAGAAGAAGCGTTTTGGAGGAAGCTTCAGAATGCCGCAGAGAGTCCACCAGCCTGCGATCTTTGGCAATGAAGAAGGAAAACACCTCCTGGGGAGCTTCTGGAAGCAAGATGCCTGAAGAGAAAGCTAGCAGATGCCACCATTTTGCCATGTGCTCTTCCAGCCAAGAGAGCAAACGCTGAACATCGTCAGCCTTCATGAACCAAGGTCTCTTTGGATGCCTTAGATTGGACAGTTCTATAGACTTGTTTTAATTTGGAATTCAATTTGTTTTAATTTCACAGCCTTAGAACTGTAAACTTATAACTTATTAAATTCCCCTTTTTAAAAAGCCATTCCATTTCTGGTATACTGCATTCTAGCAGCTAGCAAACTCACACAGTATCTTTACACTTTACTGATCTAAATACTTATTTAAGGCTATTGATTGCTTTTTTTTGCACTTGACCCTTTATGTGTTACTTAAAGCATTATTTAGATCACCGTCTGTAAGGACCTTGGGTTTATCAGTAATCTTTAGCACAATTGAATATTGCTTGTGCCAATTAAGCTTCAGTTGCTATCTTTAAACTAGCCCTCATACCCTGTTACTCAGAGAGCACGCCAGGGCCCAGTAGCAGCCACATCACCTGGCAACTGGTCAGAAATGCAGCATGCCCCATCCCAGACCCATTAAATCAAAATCAGCTTTTTAACAAGGTGCTCAGGTGATTTATATGTATTCTAAAGTTCCAGAAATGCAGTTATATATTATGGTGCTCCCACACTGCTTTAAATAGATGTGGGTTTTTTCCTTTAAAGGAATAAACAAGCAAACTAACTGTAATTTAGCAAAGTGAATTGCTATAATTCAGTGCCCCTGGACTTAGAGTTATAGAAGCTTAGAGTTGATAGTTTCTCCTGTTTTTTGTGTATGTGTGTTGTTTTTTTCTTAATATAATCCTAGGTCTACTCTTATAAGTGGCAGGGGAGCCAGGGAACTGGATGACAAGTTTTATACTGTTCAAGACCACTCACAAATACTGTTTATATTATTGTATCAATATGAAGAACATTAACATATTTACTTGATCTATATAAAAAGGCAACAGCCAATGTTATTTTTGTTTCACTTTATAGCCTATTATTTAAAAAAATCTGCAATGCTTTGCTGTTATAAAGTGTCATAAAGAGCAAAAAAAAAAATGCTTTCCAACTATGTTGTAAGAACTCTGAAGTAAGTAAATATAAAATAAACTGAGGCTGTAAATGTCAAGGGCAAATTCACCAAGAGTCCTGGATTCTAGTTGCAGGTCTGAGACCACACCATGTTTCAGCAATTCACTTACCTTCTCCGGGTTCCAATTTCTTCATCTGGAAAATGAAAGAATGATCTATATTTTATGTTCCAGCTCTAAAATTCTGAAATCATGTATGCCTGAAATAATGTCTGTCTTGTCATCTCAGATATATGTACTGAAATTCAATATGGAACCTAAGAAGGGGCATGAATAAGTCATTCTGGGATTTCTGCCACTTTGCTTGCTAAGAACAGAAGCATATGGGCTAATCGCCACCTCATGGTGCTAATATAAAGACCTTCTCCAGACCGAGTTCTGCTCTAGCAACAAGCACATGGGGATGGCAGAGCATATTTTAATGCAAGGAAGATTCTCTTGGTTTCTTTTCATTTAAAATAACCAAGTCAAATTGTGTAAATCCATCCCCTTGCCAACTACCCAATTCACTCACATGATTTCCGTTAGTACTGGGCAAATGAGGGAGAGATTCCACCTTTGATTACCTCCCAAAGTAAACAGAGCACAGCTGAGAGGTGTCTGCACCTGAAAAGTTACCCATTTCCTCTGGCACCAGAAAACAAACTGACAGGCCTTTCAGGGAGCTAATTATTGAGCCTTCTATTTGGTTCGCTGACAGAATTGCTTGTTTGTGGGAAGAAAAATATTTGCGCATTGCTTTTTCCATTACCGCTATTTCTATCATCATAAATAAGAATCAATAGGCCATTTCGAGTAGCATATGCTCACCACCATTTAGCATCTGAGTGTCAGCCATAAGCAAGCTAAGCAGCAGTGCCCCAACCTCCTGGCTGAGGATTAGAGCCCAGCAGATAAAGAAAACTTTTAAATTTCAATAAGGCAGTGTATACATCTGTGTGAACTCCTTGAGAATGAGGGTGATCTGTTGTTTGTCTCTATATCTGCAGTGCAGGGTCTGGTACATGGTGGGCTATTCCAGATGAATAAACAAATGAATGAATGAGTGAGCAAATGAATGAGACAAAGAAAGTTGTAAGACTGTAGATGGAAATGATTGGATTTGTTGGGGTGATCGCAGGATGTTGTTTTAGTTAAGGCAGATCTCTGTACAATTAATAGTGGAGAAATGAAGGGAAAGACAGTGTGAGCTGAAGCCTGCCTTTGATGAGCAGCTCAACAGCACACTCTCAGGTCCCCAGAATATTCACTATCACACGTCCTCGCTATGGAAGACAAGAAATGAGAGTGGCAGCCACTAAAAACGTCAAGTGAGACCTCCGAAGAAAAATTCTCCCCGGCCAGTGAGAGTCTTGCCAGATATAAAAATTTTAGGTGAGAGGCAGATAAGAGAAGAAAAAAATGAGGTAGCAGGAGAGAACTGTGGAGCTTGGGGTAGAGGCAGAGGACTGAGTGGGGAAATAGGTGTGTGGAAAATGTTTAAAAGCAAGGGGAGAAGATGAAAGACTAACAATTCTCAAGGGAGTCTGTGGGTATGTGGGTTGTGGGGAGTGGAAAGGCAGTAAGGATAGAAGTAGAAAGAGGAAAGGAGGGAGAAAAAGGAGGGATAGAGGGACGGAAAGTTCAGATAAATGTCTATAAAATAACACCCATCAACACTGATAACAAGTATAAAAGGATCCTTTTTATTCTTCTTGAGAAAGACAAAGGGAATTTTAAGTAGGATTAAGTAGTAGTAGCTTTCAAAACTCAGCAGCTCTCAGAAGCAATAATAACTACATAAATAGCTAAGTGGATGGTAGGAATTACTTCGCTTGGAATTTGGCCAGCATATCAAAGTTAGCAGTAATATCACAGCGTTTTGAAAGCTTTCCTGAGACTCTGGGGGGAAAAAATCATCTCAGAAAACTGTTTGTACCGAGTTAATTTCAGGAAAAGGATGCTCTTCACTGCTTGAAGAAGTTATATCTTCCGAAAATGGACGAGACAGAAGCCCTAACCTGCTGGGGACCACTCTTTTGTGCATGTAAATGCGTTGCCAATATTGCCTCCAAAGGAAGCAAATAATTACGGTAACAGATTAGCTTTACCTAATGCAAAATTTAACTCAAAACACATAATCCAAAAATCATGCTTTGAATGTGACAAATGGGTACTTTTAGAGATCCAACTTTCATAAGGTTCCCTGGCTTTTTGACTCATTATAGGTCAAAACCCAAACATTTTAAGCTCAAATTTTGAAGAACACACATTGGCACACATTTGTTTCTAAATAAGATCATCACTTAGACTAACTGGAATTATAATTTCCAAATTCTGGAAACTTCTACTCACATATATCCTGTAAATTTTTATTAAGTATATCTGGCCACTAATATGCTAGATCATCTTCTCTCCTCCCCAAAAGCAGAGATGAATACTGGGTGTGATGGTAATTTGGGGTACAAGTATCTTCTCTCACCATCTGGAAACTTTCATGTGTCGCTGTTTTAAAAAATTAAGTTGGGACATTTCATTATTTCTTTTGGTGACACTCTACCCAGTTATTTCAGTACTACCTACCATGGAATTTGGCTCAGATTTGACTGAGATTCCCCACCCTGGGTTTTGTTTTGTTTTGCTTTTTTAACATGGGCAGGCACCCGGAGTCAAACCGGGGTCTCCGGCATGGTAGGCGAGAACTCTGCCTGCTGAGCCACCATGGCCCGCCCCCTGCTCTGGCTTTTGCTGCTGGTGTGTCTCACCTTTGGATGATGCAGCCAAGAGGTGATGCTTTGGAGTTTCTAGATCTCCTTCTGCCCCTCCTCTAAACCCTGGAAAATCGAGCACTTGGATACGTCCGCATCTCAGAAGCGAAAACCTGGAACTGTGGGCCCTGTGGAGCACTGCTTTCTTTAGCAACAAGATGCCGGTCCCCAAGACAAGCAGCTGCTGGAGGAGCTTCCCTGGACTTGCAGGGAAGCCCCACTTGCCAGTCAGGCCTCTGGGGCCCTCCCAGAGCTTCTTGAGCCTCTTAGAGTCTGGAGGAGCAGCAGATAAGTTACCAAAGAACTCCCACCTCCATGTCTCTGACCTGACGCCTAAATCCCGGTGTTACATGCTCCCCCCTGGAGTCCCAGCTGTGCAGCAGACCCCCGCCCTTTCACCTCCGCCCTAAAACATCTCTGCCCATGCCCCGCCCCAACCCAAGAGCACTAGCATTTTTACAAAATAAAGGGGGTTTTGTTATGTGCAAAACAAAGAAGGAATTTGCAGGAAAATCTGTTTACTGACCCAGTTCCCTAAGGATACATTTGCCCTAGCATTTAAACACCCATTTTCATTGCACTAGAAATAGTTCTAATTGTACAGATTATTACAGTTTTAGCAACACCCAAATAAATCAAAGGAATCTGAAGAAGACATGCCAGCTAATTTGGATTCTATCCAAATGAGTTCAGTTTTTGTATGTGAAATAAGGATCCAATACGTATCATCTATAGATGTTAAAGGGAAATCTATGTACATCAACTTATTTGGAAAAAAATGAGTTCAGAGAAATTAGTTATTCTGAAAGTCTATTAAAGTTTTGTGACTAGTTAATAATTAATTTCTTACCAGTTTTATTATATAAAAGCCTGAGTTCATCCATTTCATTAACTGGTAGATTTTCTTAAAAATAGTCTAAATAAACAACAGTACTCAGAATTAAGCTCAGTGTAAAATATATTTGAATAAAAAATTCTTAAGGCACTGTGTGTACAACCTCTTATCTCAAATCCTTCTATAAGCTGGCCCCTCTTCATTTTCCCATGTTTCCTTCCAAACAGTAGGACCTCCTCGTTTCTTGGACACACCTCTACACCACATCCTGTAAATTTACCTTGATGGTCCATCTCTTCCTTCTTGGAATGTTCTTTCCCAAATTCTCCACACTATAATTCACCCCCACCATGAAGCTTTGAATTTTACAATGAATTTACAGCATAAATTAATGAACTTCCTTCATATCTACATCTAAATTTAACATTTAATGATGGGATTTTTTCTCTGATTATGTATGTTTTTACTTGTATCTTTTCTCACCAAACTAAATTACATAATTTAAACGTAGCATCATGCCCTGAAATAACCATCAAGAGCCAACTCCACATTTAATCTCTATTTCTCTACTTAGTGTTTCCCTTTTTTCTGAAAACATACTTAAATCTGTCCTATTCTAAAAACACCTTCCTTGCTTCTTTCTCAAGTTCTGCTACCATATCTGTCTTCTTTCTTTGACAAATTTCTTGAGAGAGGATCCATTCCTCTGCTTTCTCTATTGTGGTTTTCTATTGTCCCCTCACAAAATGCTTCCCTCCATCATATTTTTTATCCCTCAGCCCATACCGCAGTGCTGAAACTCTGCTCAGACCCTGCTTCCTCTCCTGGAGAGGAAACAGTGATGACTCCCAAATTATCCTCTTGTGACGGTTAGGATCTGGCGTCAACTTGGCCAAGTTATGATGCCTATTTGTCTGGTCAGGCAAGCACTGGCCTGGACCATTGCTACAAGGATATTTTGTGGCTGGTTGATAAACCAGAAGGCTGGTGTGTTAAATCATCAGTCAGTTGGTTGCAGCTGTGCCTGATTACATCTGTTCTCAACTAAGGTGTGTCTCCCACAAACAAGACAATCTGATCAGTAGACTTTTAAGGAAGAAGAGAGGCTTTTTCACTGCTTCTTCAGCCAGCAGCCCTCTCCTACAGCCTGCCCTGTGGATTTTGGACACTTCCATTCCCACAGTTGCATGAGACTCCTTTGTAAATCTCATATTTACAGATCTCTCTTGTTGGTTCTGTTTCCCTATAGAATCCTGACTAATACACTTCTTTCCAAATCTGCCATCCTCAATTCCTCTCTTTTTCCTCCCCATGAGTCTTCAGGCCTCATTCCTCATCTCTTCCCAGACTCCTTTGGAGAGTACATCTCTGTCCTTATCATTAACTCCCATGTCTCCAGTGTGACTCCTTAATCTGTATATATAACGTGGAACTCTCTGAGGGGATCCCAGTTCTTTATGCTGCTACCTGCAGGTCTACAGGGTCATCTAAGAACCAAATTTACATCATCCCCTAAAATCTACCATTCTCAGTCTTCCTCTGTTAATCAGTTATATCACTACTTCCCTAGAGCTCTCTGATCTGGATAAACATTCAGATCCTGTTACTTTACCCACCCACCCCTAGCATGAAGCCCTCATCATGTACCCAGTACCTACTAGACCTTCTATCCTCTGTAATTCACCCTCCTCCCACCACCAAACTGATACATAATGACTTAGGCCATGACAGCCCATCATCAGGCCTGCTATACTCGTTCTAATGGACCTGCCTCTTTTCTCTCCCCTGAACTACAATCCCCCTTACACTTCTGCCAGAGGGATTTTTTTGAAACTGTTATCTGAGTAATTCCCTAGATTCCCTCAAGCAGTTCTATCCCACGGGTAGGATAAAGCCCAAACTCCTCAGCTCTGGAATGTCTAGAAAGACTTTCAAAGACCTTCCGTGACCTGGCCCCAGCCCATTTCTTTAATCTCATCTTCTCCATCACTCTCCCTTTCCTTCACTATTCAACCACCCTGAGCATTTCTCCTGTACCTCGAACCAAAGAGACGTATTCTTGTTCTACATCATGAAATATGCTGCCCTCCTATCTTCACATAGCTAACAACTTCTTGTCATTCAGTTCTCACCTCAGATGTTACCTTTTCGCTAGGCATACTCTGACCACACAATCTCATTGCTGCCCTCCCTCCCAGTACCCGCCCCATCACTCTCTTCCACATTTACTTTCTTCCATTTCTCCTGAGCACTTCTCAGCAGTTAGAAGTATGTGTTCATTTATGTGTCTGTCTCCTCACACTCAAAGGTCAGACCCATGAGCAAGGCCCTTGTCTCCCTTCACTCATCCTGGCACCTGGAATGGGGCATGAAACACAAGAATTGTGAAGATTTCTCTGTAATGTGACACCTATTTTTTATCGTTGTGTCTTCTCTCTGTTTATATGTCCACTCTAGCATTTATCATATTACGTTTTATTTGAATAGCTATTTCTAAAGTAAGTGAGGTGGAGGGAAAGGAGGACATAGCAAAATGTGTGTGTTGGTTGGGGGAGGATTTATGGCTATAAAATGCACGAACAAGGTTTGTAGTTTTCAGTGTAGAAGACTTACTCATCATTTGTTGAAGTTATCCCTAATATTTTGTGAGGTTTTTTGATGCTTCTATAAACAGTAGTCCTTAAATTTCATTTTCCATGTGGTAGTTTCTAGCATATATTCAAAACTTGATTTTTACATTGCCCTTATATCCTGTGACCTTGTTAATTTACTACTTAGCGCTAAGTAATTTTTTTAATTCTATGGGAGCTTCTACGTACACAAAACATGTTATCTGCAAATGAAGAGTTTTATCCTGACTTTTTAAAAAAATGCACATCCAAAATCATTTATTTTTAAGTAAAACATATAGAAAGTAAAGAATCAAATATCACAGCTGCTAGGGCTATGCAGAATATGGAATATAACAGTATTGTAGGGAACATAGATTAAAATATTTTTAAAAAACACTATTTTACAGCAATTTATTATGATCCATCATCCTCACTACATTTTGAGCTCCCAGAAAGTAATATTATATCTTATATGACTTTACCCTGCCAAATCAAATAAAATATTTTGTCCAAAGTAAACATTCAATACATTTTTGTAAAGTAGAATTGAAATACCCCAGTGTTGGTACACAATATTCAGTAAATACTTGTTGGTTGATCGTAAAAAACAATGAGCAAAGTTTGTTAAATGACCTGCATATTCTCAGTCCTGCTGAGAAATCGTAAGAAGAGAATTTCCACTCATCTCTATCCAAACAAAAAAAGTTCATTTCTCATGTAAGGATAAGATAAAAATATCAAGTAAAATACTTAAGTGGGTACCTGTGCATTTCTTTATATGAGTGTTCCTTTTTCCATGTGATCCTAACTTGCATCCAAAATTCTCTTCCCAAAATTCAGCAAACCATACATTTCTTCGATTATTAGCAAGAGTGCGGCTTCTAAAGTATCGATCAAAGCCTATTTTAAAGAACAAAGGTATGATTTTAATATTCTTTCAAAACCAAATAACTTCAAAGCTTTTGAATGGATATTGTGGTCACTGCATGAAAAAAAAAAAAACAAAAAAAAAAACAGGTAACAAATGGAGGAGAACCATTAGCCCAGAAATACGGCCACTCATCCTATTGCCTTCATGTAAAAAGTCCAGAAGGATCAATGTGCAATCTCCACCCCATCACCTGGGTACCTGGCTGTAGGAATGACTGTGTAACAAGAAAGCTTGTTGTGTCATCCTCACCGCCTCTTTCTCTCCTCTACATTTCCCAGGGGCAGCAGCCACTCATGATGGATCCTAAATAATGAGAAGCCAACTCAGACTGCTCTAATCTTCTCTCTTCCTCCTGGCAAGAATTAATGTTTAAGGCATTCACAGGCTTCTTACATACCTCAAAATTTATCTGTCCTATATGTCCCATTCTCAGCAAATTCATTAGCAAATGCTAATGTAATCTTGAGGATTCTTGGTTAATGGGCTAAAGTGTCACCCTGCCCAGGTAACCACCTCAACGATATGAGACCACCTGGAAATATTGCCTTTCCACAAAGGAATAATGGTAAAGGTGAGAATTTCAGTCATTGTCACGATCATTGGGAGATATCTGGGAGTCAGACTGCCTTTCAAGGACACTCCAGTCTTTCCTTTTGCTTCTTATTTATCCATGAGGTTGACCTAGCATCATGTCTTCATTTTGTATAAATCAAGCACTCTCTCTACAACAATGCTACACTCATCATATATGATGCTCATGGAATCTGCAGATTTAGAGTGCAATTGCTAACATCATGGAAATATTCAAGGGCAACCATGACTCTCTTTCTTACAAAAAAAAATATAATGGGTATTTTTTCCTAAAAAAAATATATGTTGTGTTCAGTATTTACTGTCTTAATTCTGCAATCAGTGCCAAGAAGTCTATCCAGAATCGCCAATAATGGGTGTATCTGATCATATTCTGGTATTCTGGTTTTGCCTTTGAGCTTTCATTCATCTGGATTGAAACAGGTCCATATGGTACATCCTTACCATCGATTGATGCTCTTTTGGGCAAAATTGTAACAGCTCCTTCAGCAATCTCCTCCTGCTGGTAGACAGGTGCTATTTTGGATCCCCAACTATCTGAGCCAATCCAGAGAAAATGCCCACTTTGGTTTAATTTTTTTGCTGCTTCCAATATTCTCCTATAGGAAATAAAAGGACAAAAGCATACCACATTTATCAAGAAACACTATAATTATGATTGCTACAAGACAGGCATATGAAATTATATACACTCAATAGGTCACTGTTAACCAATTAGTCAATCATTCTAACTGCCTGAGTCTTATCTCTTAAAGGAAATATATTGGACACTTTAACTCCAGCACATGTTAATTAGCCTTATCCTTAAACTTATTCACATCATATCTGTCTATTATCCTTTTTGTCTCATCTCTTTCTATCCCCTAGGTCTCTCTTTACAGACTTAGGAACTAGAAAGCTGTTGAGTCTCTTTGAAGCAGAAGGCAGTACGTAATTGCATTAGAATTTAGCAATTCTTATGAAATCCCACAAGGTTTTATATAGAATATGAAATATATTAGAAAAAGGATGTGGCCACAAATCTGATCTTACATAAGGAAGAAAAGTAATAGCACCTGATGTCATCCTCATTGGCAAACATAATCACAGCCCGAGCATTTGGTGTTTCTAGGAGACGTTTGATAATTTTTTCAAATTCCCCTGGTCTTGGCTCACGTGGAATTTTCTGTGATTGAGCAATGCAAACACCACCTATTAAAAAAAAAAGTGATTCAGATGGGGCATTTATTTAATTAACAGGGCTAATGAGGTTAGCTACTTTATAAAAACACATGATTCAGTACAGGACATAATTTCTCAAGACATCTTTCATACTCACCAATTAAAAGTAACTGTGTTTGCATTGCAATGTGTGCCTCAAATAAATGACTTTTATATGATAAGCAAGTAATTATTGTACACTTTTTCCTTTTTTATCAAATTTAAACATTATTTTTGTGGATACACATAAGGAAACAAAGTGCTGTACAGACATATAATGAGAGTCAAAGAGTGGAAGGAAGAACAGCTGTTTTGATTTATTTAACACAAACCAAAAGATTAGTGCCTGGCTATCTTATAAGTGAGACCATCTGTTAAGTAGCAAGTTTCCTTTGCTACTTTTATTTATCAGTAGGGCCTCCTTTAGTCAATTCCATTTTTGCGTGTTTTTGTTTGTTTGTTTATTTTAGGTACATGGTCCGGGAATTGAACCCGGGTTTCCCACATGGAAGGTGAGTATTCTACCACTGAACCACCCGTGTACTCAAAGTAAATTTCATTTTATAGCCAATAATATTGCAGCAAGATTCACATGCATAAACCATGGTGATAGATTATTAAAAAGTGGTATTCAAGACTATTTGAGATACAGCCAATCCCCAAAGATGCAAAGCCTGAGTTAACCTATGCCCCCACCATAGAAACTCAAAAGGCAGAAATCCCATTTCACTATCATTTGTAAAAACAAAAAAGAAGAAGAAGAAGAAAAAAGAATACTCTTTTGGCCTCTTTTCTCTATGGCAATGAGAGGTCAAAGAGAAAAGTTTAGTAAGAAATCTCTGCAATTGGGCTGAAGCAGAAGAAGAATAAGGATTTCCCAATTATAGTGAAATGGAGAGATATTATAGATTCTGATACTAGGAGAAAAAGCAATATAAGCAATAAATTACAGTTGCATTATGAATTAAACAGGCTTCTTTGAGTAAGCTGAGATCTAAATTACCATTTATAGCATTGCTTCAGTAGACAAAGGCATTTTTACTTCCAAACAATTGACAATGCATTCAGTTACCCAACCATTAGTAGGTGGCATCTCATACCAAGCACTGGATAAGACATAAGGAATGTATAGTCTAATCAAGGAGTTACCATCTAATCTGGGAGACAGACATTCCAATAAATTATCATGGACTATGTGATAAATTATGGAATTAAAGGGATAGAATATGTGATACATTGTAGAATTAAGGGGGTATAGCATGAAAAGGGAGCACAGAAAAAAGAGTAAAGCGTCTGGAGGTATTGGGCTTTAGAGGGCAAGCATACATTCACACTAGGGACAAAAGTGGGGTATTCCTGGTAAAGGCAAATGTATAAAACAACTTTGCTTGATCGTGACCTATAGTGTGAGTCACTGGGGATGAGAATGGAAAAATGACCAGGCCCAGATTGAGAATGACTTTGTTAATCGTGTCAAAGAATTCAGACTTTATCCTGAAAACAGCAGGAACCCACTGAAAGCTCACATGCAGGAGAAATACCTAATGAACTTTGTACTTTAGGGCAAAAATTCTGTTAGCCAGATAATGTGTTCCCAAGATGTTGTGATCAGACTGAGAGTGTTTGGCAATAATGAACTAAGAAGCAATGGATTATGAAGGTTTATTCTTCCTAAAAGTTAGAGTACCTGAAAAATTATCCCTGTAATAATTATCCCTTGCTAATCTTTCAGTGTGCTCTTCAGGGTGGAAACTGCCCATAACCCACAGAATGAGCCACGCTGCTGTCCAAAGTTAGCTAACCTACAGATATACCATTAAAAGGTATGAGGATTAATTCAATCCTTTGGCAAAAATTTATTAAGTGCCTATTATCTGCCTGATACTGTGCAGGGATGGAAAGGTGAAGAAAATACACATGGTCCCTACCCTCCCAGAATTTAGGAATATTATGGAGTGAATTGGGTATTAAGAAAAGCCAAGTTAGGTGTATAATTACAAATTGTGGCAAATGCTATGCAGAAGAAGAAGGGCATTTAATTTAGATTGAGAAGTTGTTCGGACAAAGACTCCCTAAAGTAGTTATCATTTAGTTGAGGTCAAAAGGATGAAAGAATGGGAGATAATAGCATGGGAAAGGCCAAGAAAGAGTCAGTGCAATTAATGAACGTGGGGGAGAGAAGATTGGGATGAAGATGAGAGGTAAGCAGCGGCCGGGTCATAGTGACATTGTAGGACCTGTGGAAGAGGTAGTTAAAGTACTCAACTTTTTCACTAAATGTTTCTATTTATTCAATATTTGAGGAGCCCAAAGGAATATATCTCCTATATGACCATTACAAAGTAAGGAAAAAGTGGCTGAGAACTGCTGATATAAAAGGTAATCTGGAGTAGAAATAACAGGAGGCAATGAGGCCAGTTAGGAGGTGAGTGGAATAGGAAGTGGGACGTGATGACAAAGGCAAAGCTACTACTGCCAGGGAAGGATGGATGGAGGTAAATTAGAATTTCTGAGTTAGAATCAATAGGGCCTTGTGCTGATTTGATCTAAGTAGTGAGGCAATGGGAAGCAACTAAAAAATGACTCCAAAGTTTTGGCCTTTGTGATTGATTATATGGTGATACTATAGAAAAAGTAGGAAATATAGGAGGATAAACAGGTTTGTGGAGGAGAACAGAATGATTTTGATTAGGAACATGTTGTTTTTGAAGTACCTTTGGTACATCAAACTGACAAAATGGATCTGGAGCTCAGGAGAGAGAAAGGAAATGTCATTAATTTGTCAGGTGATGATATATTAGATAGTTGAAGTGTTGGGAGTGAGGAGAAGAGATCACTTAGTGTGAACACTTGAATCAATAAAACAAAATAATGAATGACGGTACTCTGAAAAAACACCTACTTTGGAGAAGGAGTTAGTGAATGAGATTACAAAGATGTGATCACATATTTTTTGAGGAGCAAATTTTGGGGACAAAGTCTATTGGCATGTTGAAGACTGTGCATTATTTCTTAAAAAAAAAAAAAAGAAGAAGAAAGAAAGAAAGAAATGAACAAGTGAATCAGAGCATTAGGTAACTACAGGAATGCAACACCAAAACTGTAACACTCTCTAGGGAACAATAGTGGCTTTGAAATATGATTGCTCTTTTAATTATTTTTCCATAATTACTTAAGTTTCCCACCAAAGACATGTCACAGTCTGAGTAGTAGTCAGAGACTACTACTGACTTCATAGCCAGAAGAAATGAAGGCCAGGGAAATTTTATGACTATTGCAGATAGGGCAAACAGGCAATCCAAACATATGTTTAGATGTATTTATTCACTAAGCGTCTTCGAACATTTTTTTTTTTTAACATGGGCAGGCACCAGCAATCGAACCCGGGTCCTCGGGCACAGCAGGCAAATGTTCTTACCTGCTGAGCCACCGTGGCCAGCCCAGTCTTCGAACATTTTTATGTGTAAAAAGCTGAGTTAGCTAGGTTGGATTTTTACATTGTCTAAATTCATTTCATAAATGTTTATTCCTCTAAGTCACCATATACTTGTCAGCCTGATAAATTTTCCTAGAAGGAGGCACTGTTCAATTAATTTATTCCAGTTTATCAAATATTTCTGGAAAACATGTTCACAAGGCATTTATGCCTTTTGGATATTTTATTAAATTGTGGACTGTATGACTTTTCAAGTGATTGAAGTTAGAAGATTAGGATTCTTTTCTTAGCCCTGAAACTCATTCATACTTTCTATCTTCACATCACTCAAAAAGCCAGACAGTTAAACTATTTAAAACCCTCACGATCTACTATGTTTCAGGAACTGTAGACATTCAAAGATTTCCTAGTCTCAACAGTATCATAATATAATTAAATGACAAAATGTGCAGATAAGAAAAGTCATGTAAGAGTATAATTAGATAGAAATGAAAGATAAGAGCATAAGGCATATAGAAATGCTGTAATAAGTGACAAACAAATCGTCCCCCAAAATAGCCCTATGCCTTCATGAGAAGAGTCATGTACCTGCCTGTTTGGTTGAAAAACCCAGTAAAATTCAGTCCAACCTTCAGGCTGATGCATAGATATGTTTTCTATAAAATATTCAGTATCTATTGTTTGAATTCATAAACTCTCCAACTTGATTTAGACTTCTGGAGTGGAAGGGAGGAAGGGGAGGGTAAAGCAGGCATGAAGAAATTCTTCCAAGCAAAAGAATGTGTCTGCTGTTTCTTTTTTTCTATAGTTCACTCTGAAAGACTATTGATAGCATATAACTAAAGGCATACTAACTTTCCTGTTCTGCATATGTGCCTGTCCAGTTCTTTAAGCAACAATTTTTGAAGCTTAGCATTTAGAA
Source organism: Myrmecophaga tridactyla (assembly GCA_004026745.1). Lineage (NCBI taxonomy): Eukaryota > Metazoa > Chordata > Mammalia > Pilosa > Myrmecophagidae > Myrmecophaga > Myrmecophaga tridactyla. The sequence continues at coordinate 55,439 of PVIY010013006.1, forward strand.
AAAGCTATGCAAAAGCTGGAAATGGCCTGAAGGCATTAGCCAATGTAGACTCCGCATGTTTCCAGGATGGAATGAATAATTGGCTGTTTTCTAGAATTTTCTGTCTTGTTTCCTTTCAGCCTGTGTAATGTTCTCTTTTTGATTATTTAATGATAATAAAGAAGTTTGCTGGGTAGCTCCTGTGAACAGAGCACTTTCTGTAAACCCCACAACATGTGTACACTCCTTGCCAGTCTCGTTCATGCCAGAGCCGTATCCCTAACCCTAACGGCAGCACTCTAGGGTTGGTACTACCTCCAGTTTTCAGATGAGGAAAATGAGAAACAGGGATATTAAAAACTAGCAAGAGGCTAGAACCTAAGTTCAAAGCCATATCTGTCTGACTCCAAATCTAAACTTCTTCCATAACCTTGCTCATCCACAATGCCTTTACCTGCTCTTAATGATTCAGTGGCTACAAGTCACTGATGAATGAGATAAAGCAAATTTAAAGATGCATTTTAAAACTCAGCAGGTGCCCCTTATAAATTTGATGGGTAGCTACAAAAATACTAGTACTTCTGTTCAGTATCAAGAACTGAATTAGGATACTTAGGAAACATACACATTATAGGACTGACTTAAACTTCACCAATCTGCAGTCAAAGTGTTTCAGTGGCTCTTAAAAATGCATGTCCTCAAAAAGGATTTCTTGAGTTCCCAAGTCCTGCACTTTACCTTTCCAGTACAGTAACCACAATATTTTTGTTTTATTACCATTTTTTCTTCCCCTAGATTAGAAGCTCCTTGAATACTAAGCTTATCTTCACATTTACTGCCATACCCCTGGTACCTATCACAGGGCTTGGTATACAGAGACATCAATAAATATTTCTTGAATGAATAAATGCAAGGCTTGTTATAGACACTTTGCTAGGATAGAGAAATAGAAATGAGATATCCAGTCTTCAAAGAACTCTCAGTGAAGTGGGGAAGCAAAGTCCTTTATAGAAATTTAGGTTTAAAAAGTGTCATAAAAGATGGGGAAAAAAGGGCCATGAGAATGTAGAAGAAGTTGTTGCTGAAATGGGTTTTGCCTCCAAAATCATTTTTGTTAGCATGCTTTGGATTAAAACATCACCTGGGATAAAAAAAAAAAAATTGGGTAGATTGAAATACCAGTGGTCAATGAGAAGAAGGGGTAAGGGTATGGGATAGATGATTTTTTTTCTTTTTTCTTTTTATTTATTTTTCTAGAATAATGCAAATGTTCTAAAAATAGTCATGGTGATGAATACACAACTATGATGATATTGTGAGCCACTGATTGTATGCCATGTCTGGACTGTATGTATGTGAAAATTTGTCAATAAAATAAAAAATTAAAAATATCACCTAGACCTTAGTTTATTCATCTGCAGAGTGGTGCTATAATTTGGTCTTACTAATGCAAGAAAAAAAATTGTAAACGATTCAACTTTAGAAATTTTATCTCTTTAGATAGCTTAGATTCTGAGCAGGTGGACCAATGCCTCTGGTACTAGAGGTGAAAGGTCTGTACATGTTAGTTTGTTAGTTCAACATGTGGGGGAGGGGGGAGGATAGGGTTGGTGTCAAAAGACCTGAGTTGAACAGTCAATTTATCTCTCAGCTTGTTCATCTCCTTAAAGAGGTTCATAAATGACTATCTCCTAGTTATTTTCCAGGGACGTTAGGAAAATTAAATAAAATGGTAGAGATCTATACAAATGGGACATACCAGTGTCATTAATAACAATAATTATCATAGCCAGATAAGCATTATAACAAAAATTGAGAGAGGAGATAGTTGATATTTAGGTCTAAAATGCATGGCATTTTCAACAGAGCATACTCATATTCTTCATATTCTTTGTACACTTCATATTCTTTATACATAATATTATCCTAAAGTCTGAGAAATAAGACTTGTTCACTACCTATGCAAATAAATAAGTTGACTAAATTTCACTTTCCCCCATTTTTGATATCTTTGAAGAAAAGAAAAAGTGCAATGTAACTAGGGTAATTATACTGTGAGAACACAGGGGGAAAGTTACTTATATCCTCCTCCCCTAACTCAACTCCTACCCCAAGGACCCAAGTCTCATTTCAAAGGGAGTCTGTAAGATCTGGGTTGAATACATGGGTTGAAAGTCAGAATTTAAACCTTTAAAAATAAAAAACTATCAAACTATTAATGGTGCCAGCTATCAAGGAGCAAAAGATGTAGAGATGACCACATATTCCATTTCATTTAAATGTTTGTTTACGGATTATTAAGAGGCAGGAATCTCAAGTATTGAGATAACATTATTGCAGGTTTGGCTTCCCAGTAACCAGATCCTTAGAAGGAGTTTGAAGTGCACGATATTTGCCCTTTGCTTCCATCCTTTGGTGAGATGGGGAAGAAAGCAGGGTGGGGAGAGAGGTACAGCTGGCAATGGCCCAGTGAGCTTCTCATTGATGGCATGGGGAGCTGTGGGGTTAGAATGGCCTTCAGTGTTGTCCCACATTGGAGGGAGAAGGCCAGACCTGTACAGCTCCCATCAATCAGTCATTGGCGATGGGAACAAGCCCATGACCTTAGGTGAGGAGGCTCTCTGCAGCCGGGGCAGTCCCTCCCGTGTCTCAGAGCTGAAGGCTGTCTGCACCACCACCACCAACCACCCCCGCCAAACAGCAGTTCAAACAATGGGGCCACAGGCCCTTCATTGAAGGGAGATCTGGAAAGGGGACTCACCACAGATATAAATTGAAATTGACAGAGAAAGGAACGTGTATCTCTGAAATGACAATATAAATTAAATAATTAATAGAATGTTATTGTTTCATGTTAAAGCACCTCTTAAAAAAGGTCTTATTGCTTAATGAAAGGCCAGTACAGATAAGAGAAATAGGACCATAAAACTCTCTGGTATTTCAATAAACAAGTGTTATTAAAACAATCTGAAAAGATTATGTTTATAGTTTTTTTTTAAATAAAATCTCTATTAACAATGCAGAAAGAGAAAAATAAAACAAGAAACAACTCCACAGTACCAAGTTCCAACTGTGATGGAAATACAGTAGGATTAATATATTAGAATGAAATTACTTACAAATATGTGTATAGAATATTAAATGTGATTTTAAAAACAAAACATGATTATTACCAGTGTCTCAAGTCAGTTCACAGTTTCCCTAAAATTAGGTTCGAAGACTTAGATAAAGGCTCTGGTTGTTTAATTTGTTATGTGGAAATGACACGATAGACTTTGGGTCTGATGTGCACTAAAATGAACTAACACTATTGCCATTTCACCAATTATTAAAGAGAGTGTCTAGGTTATTGGTTATTTGATTTAAATTCCTTTAAAACAATCAGTTACAATTTTGGTTGACCATAAGAAATTGCCTATAATTGACTATTTTTGACCTAATGGAGATATAGTCAGTGAACCATTATACTTTCACTACTTCTTATACACCTTCACATAAGAGCAAAAACAAAACCAAATAAGCAGTAAAAAATAGACGATGAAAACACCTAATTTCTCCACGCTAATGCCCTTGATGTCTTTTTTTTCCATCTTTCTAGAAATATAAAATAACAATTTAGCCTAACTTAGGTTGGCCCTTTTGTGGTAGTTGAGTAAAATTTATTCTAGGGTTCAAATAGGTGCCATCACACCTCTTGTAACAACATTTTCACCTCCTCATGTGGCCGTACAGCTGGGACTTGGCAGGAAAGTACTCAACCTGCTGAAAGTATGTAAGTTTGTCAGCTTAAAGTGCATTTTGTAAAAGATTTTGATGACACATTACCGTAAAGAAAAAGTGTTCATCTTTACCTACATAGATCAGAAGAGTAAAACCACATTTAATTTTATTCTCATTCTTCCCCTACCCTTTCTTTTCAAATATTTTATACTCGCCCCACCCCCACCCACCGCCCACCCACAGCCCAGCATTGTGACCCTTCCAGGAACTCTGTAAAACAGTGCAATGTGGGAATGAGAATACTGGTGCCAAAAAGAGGTGCAGCAGATCCTGGTTCCCCATATCCCCTGAAGGATGGTAATATGAGATAACTCACCATGAAAATGACCGGCACAGAGAGACCCTGTCTCCATGTGCTCTCTCAAAGAGGCTAATGCCCCAAAGGCAGATTTTCCTGGGGTAGATCATAAGGTCAGTGTCCTTACAGGGCAATTTAACTCAGCCAGAACTCATCACAGATTCAAAGGCACACTCAGAAAAACAGTGCCCTAAGGAGATTACAAATCCAGGCTCTGGAGCAGACTTCCTAGCTCCAAATCCTGCCTGCTCTCTTACTACCTATGTGCTATCAGATAACTTAGGTGACTTCTCTGTGCTTCTGATCCTCAACCAGAAAATTGTGGGGTCTCCCAAATGGGTTTTTCTGAAAGGATTGAATAAGGGCTCAAGGGATCATTTTTATCCTCAGAAAACACAATTTAGTTGTAGATTATTTAGAGACAAAATTGAAAAATTGCCAAAGGGAAAAAGGTAACTCACTTTCACGACTAAAACAAGCAATATTCATCTATAAAATTATTTCTAGAAACCTCAAATTTCATTCCCAAGTGTACACAAAATAATAACTCTGACCAGAGATTCTAATCTGGACTGAGTCTACTGCAGCCTGGCCCAAGAATCAGAATGGACATTCGCGCCCACCTCAGGCTAGAGATAAATTTCTGATGTTACCTCTTCCCTGTCCTACAAGCTGGAAATGCCTAAGGAGTACAGGGCCAGGAAGGAAAAAAAATCTGGAAAAGGAATAAAGCAAGAAATTAAAAAGAATGAAATTGGAAGGGAAGAGAATGAGAAGAGAAATGGCACGAGAGAAGAAAGGAAAACAGGAACA
>PVIY010013007.1:0-60314 GCA_004026745.1 Myrmecophaga tridactyla
GGTGCTGTCCGAGCCGCTGGGGTTCGTGGCCAGGCAGGTGTAGCGGCCCGTGTCGCCCTCAAAGGCCTCGGCGATGACCAGGCTGTGGCGGTCGCCGTCGCCGTGGATGTGGATGTCGGGCGAGCTGCGCAGCTCCTTCCCCTCGCAGAACCACCTGCAGCGGGACCCGGGGGGACAGGGGGCTGTGAGGCCAAGACGCCCGCGTGACCCAGAAACGCGGTGTCAGTGCCACCGAGGGAGGCGGCCCGTCTTCAACCACGAAACCGGCCACCAGGCAGCCAGCGGCTCCCCAGGGGCATCGCGTCCAGCTCAGCCACCCCGAAATGAGACCGTCGCGGGGCCAACACAGCGCCAGCAGAAACTCGCAGCGCCTTTCAAAAGGGTGCATAATAATGTCTCCTATACTAGTGTTCTTACACAGAGAAACATGGAAGAGCAATCTAAACATTATGTTCACCATATCTAACCTGTTAGGGAAAACTCACCATCATACGAGAAAACCATAAGCAGCAAAACGTTTGCTGTCCCGAAGACTTATGGGCAGCTGAGCAGTAACAGAGTTCATGCCTTCTGCATTGCTGGTATTTACAAATCGCCGAGTCGTCGGCCTGGCCCGGAGAGGCAGTATTGTACACAATAGCCAAAAGGTGAACGAACCCAAAGGTCCACCAGGAGAAGAAAGGACAAACAAAATGTCTAGCCATACAATGGAATATTAAAAAATAAATAAATAAATAACCCTGGTATTATTCTTATGGAATAACCTCCTGACTGTTTGAAATCTCTCAGCCACTGAAACTTTATTTTGTCTCATTTCTCTCTTCCCCATTTTGGTCAAGGAGGCATTCTCTGTTCCTGGATGCCAGGTCCCGGCTCATGCCAGGATTTCTGCCCAACGATGCCAGGGAGATCTACACCCCTGGAGGGGGAAGAGCGGTGAGTTCACCTGCTGAGTTGGCTGAGGGAGAGAGGCCACATTTGAGCAACAAGAGATTCACTGTGGGTGACCCTTAGGCATAATTATAAGTAGGCTCAGCCTATCCTATGAATAAGCTTCATAGGAGCAAACCCCAGGATCAAGGGCTCAGCCTCCTGATTTTGTTATCCCCACTGCTTGCAAGAATATCAGATATTCTCTAGATGGGTAAGATGGATATTTCCACCTTTCTCTTTAGTCCCTTAAGGGGACTTGGCAAATACTTCTTTTTTTTTTTTTCTTTTAACATGGGCAGGCACCAGGAATCGAACCCGGGTCCTCTGGCATGCTGCCTGCTGAGCCACCGTGGCCTGCCCGGCAAATACTTCTTTATTCACTGCCCAAATTACTCTGGTATATAACTGGACATCACACTAACCTGCAAAACCAGCATGACCTCACACCCTATTCAAGATTCCATGTACTTATGGTGTTCAACTAAACTGACCAGACAAGTTAAATTAGGTAATGCGCTATTGTGCTGGTCTGAATCTGTGGTGGACCCCAGAAAAGCCATGCCCTTTGATCCTCATTCAATATTGCTAGGTGGGAGCGTTTCGATTGATTCCATGAAGATGTGACCCACCCAACTGTGGGTGGTAACTTTTGATTAGATGATTTCCATGGAGGTGTGTCTCCACCCACTGAAGGTGGAGTTGCTTGCTGGGATCCTTTAAAAGAGGAAACATCTTGGAGAGAGTCCCTTTTGGTAGAGCCACGTGGAAGCCAGCAGATGCCGCCATGTTCACCATGTGCCCTTCCAGCTGAGAGAGAAATGTCGTTGGCCTCCTTGAACCAAGGTATCATTCCCTGGATGCCTTAAATTGGACATGTCTATGGACTTGTTTTAGTTAGGACATTTTCTCGGCCTTGGAACTGTAAACTAGCAACTCATTAAATTACCCCTTTTAAAAGCCGTTCCATTGCTGGTATATTACATTCCAGCAGCTAGCAAACTAGAACAGCTACCCAAAATAAAAATTTTGCACCAACTAAACATCTCTCCTTTTGGTCTCACACAGAAGTTGAGGCTTTAAAATATGGACGATATCATCCTTTACCCTGTGTTCTGATGTACCTTAGTCCTGTCCAGATCGGCTTCATTCATATCTCTAGTCGAAGTCGGATCCTTTTTTCAACTTTTTAAACAGTTCCTGTAAGGACTACTGCTGACTTTCACAGCTTCAGAGTTCTAACTCTGAGTGTCAGGTGTCACATAAATACCCAAAGTTTCAGGGAACAACAAGGTTATATAGAAACAGCTCAGTATCTAAGAACTTAGAAATAGCAGTTACAACTCCTGGATATACGTGACTGCCGTGAGAGCTCACAGGCTAGGACCCTTCACAATGGCCCCAACCTGAAAACCCGCGCTGGTTATATTATGGCTAGTCCATATGAGTGAGGCATGATAACATCTGTCTTTTTGTTTCTGACATTTCATTCAACGCACAGTCCTTAATGTCCATTCACCGAGCTGCGTGCCCCACAGCGTCATTCCTTCCTGTGCCGCTCCGCCATTCCCTCTGTGTGCACAGGCGGCTTTATTCTTAATCCATCTTTCCACCTCCACTAAGCTATTGATTCTGTCTATATTCTTTTACCAGATTAACGTTCTTGAAACTCTTCCCTACCTAAATCACCCCCTAAATGTCTGATATGACACTGAGGCCCTTATTATAATTAGGCCTGAATTTGTTTTCCAATATTAATTCTATGCTTCTGTCAAATATTTACTGTTCCCTCCACAGCTCTCACGTATCGACAGCCCACTTTCCTTTCCTCACACCTTCTCCCACCTGGAATTCTCTCTTTACTCTCCTCCTTGACCCCATCTAGGAACCACTCTTCCTTAAGGAAAAGCGAGACTTGGCTGGACTGAAATACAAGAAGGTGCTTTACACGGAAAAGCTCAACAAACGCATTCTCTACAACAGCCTAACACATCTGGTTCTCAGAAGTGGTTCATCATGTCATAAAACTATTCAAAAGCTGTACCTGACAAACGGCGGTGCTTATAAAGCCACAATAATGACCTGCTTTTCGCTTTCCAAAAACTCCTGCTGTTTGCTCTCCAGTTCAAGGAACAAAATTTTAAAAATATTTAAAGATTGTAACACACAGAAGAAATAATGCAGAGGCAAGACTAAATTTGTCCAAGAAGGGGGTGAGTGTAATAATTAGCATGAGTAATTTTATGCTGCTGTCACACTGTCAGGAAAAGTCAGGTTGGTACTGACAGAAGGTCCCAGGAAGTGACCAGTTCTGTGCGATCCAAATGTGGTAAGGAAAGGGTGTGACCCAAGAGGAGGGGGAGAAATTCTAAATATTTGGGTGGCGGATTCCCTGTAAAGTCAGACCTGGCCGGTATTTCGATTAACGTAAGTTTAATTGATGACTGGAGCCATTTGCACGCTGGAGCTAGCAGTGGCCTAGCAAAGCTGCTCAAGCGTGCAGACAGGAAGCCACTTAGCCTTGCAGCTTCAGGTTCTTGCCTGGAGGATGAGACTTTCCAGGCATGAAGTTCCACCGGTCAGGGTTTCTGGTGAAAATGGCAGGGTAGTGTGTTCAGTGATCGTGTTAAAAAAACATTTCAGGAAATGATGCAGAAAATTCTTTGATGGAAGTAGAAGTAATTAATGGATTACACTAGGGTCTCACAGTGTTTCCAGGATTACACACCCACACGGAGTGCCCGACCGCATCGGTGGGGTTAGGACCTCGTCTAAATGTCTACCACATGATCTCCTCATGCGCCTCCTACCCTACAAAAATGTAAGTTTTTCCAGAGTTGGAGCCTGTCTCATTCCCTAGGTCCCAGCCCAGGTTTTGGTAGATGGAGCACTGCTATTGAGCCACCTGAATAAGAATAAGCTAACAGATAAAGAAAGGACTGAACAAATAAATACTTTAAATAATACCTGTCATGGTTTCTGTCTTCAGATAGATATAGAAACAACTTATCTACCCTCAATTCTTCCAACTGAAGCGTCTTTAAAAAGCATAAGATTAACCTCATAATGACCACCTACTGCATATATCAGAAGGAGAAGGCAGCTGTGTCTGCCCTTGCAACAGATCAAGGACAAATCACTTTCTTATCTGAACTAAGAGACTGCTGCACTTTTGAAGTTTTGATCCACGAGGTAGATGGATGTGCTGTGCTACGGTCACGTTTGCTCAGTTAAATTTCTTAAAGGTCATAATTCTATCAGCTTCCCAGAAAAGGACTCAAAACATTTAGTATTCTTCAAAGAAATGATAAAAGTAAAGTCTGCTGATTAAATTTTGACCTCCTGAAATTTTTCCTACAATAAATTCTTATTGCTACTATGGTTTTGGAAAAGCAAAACTGATGAGACAAGCTAACTATAAAGCACACAAACAGAACAGAATGTAGGTTTGGCAAATGCATGGCTCAGGGAATGACACGCTGTCCCCTGCCTTCCGTGCCAGACAACACCGACTGATCAGGTCGCCCTTGGCTAGTGAGACCAAATGTCTGAGTCCTTGGCTGAGCTCAGCAAAGCTTTTCAAAAAATAAGCATAATTCGTGTGATTCATTCAGTATTTTACTGGTTATCCCTGAGGAATAAATTTATTATTATGTTTAACAAACTAAAAACATTTTAATGAATGATTGCGCTAAGGAGAAAAGTCAGTAACTTTGAGGATTCACAGACTAGTTCTGCCCTTTTATTATTTAATTTTTTCCCTTTGCCATCTTTTTTTCTGAAAAAGGACAAAAGCTACAGGGGTGTTTTTTTTTTTCAAGAAAAGCAATGAGAACAATAAAATTGCTGGGTTTCTCAGGGGCCTCTGGGAAAACAAGATATTGAGATCAGCAGAGCTTTTGCAGCTGACAAGCTGCAAAGCAACTGAAGTTGTAGCATGCGGTGAAATACATCCGCCATCCTCAACTTGGTTTCTTTCTAAAAAATACATTCTCCCTTTCCTCCAGATCCTGAAAGCCCATTTTACGTTCTGGAGGGGTCTGGCGGAGGGGAAGAATGTGGAGACACATCACCTAGCTCAGAATGAATCTACTTAGGTAAAAGTCCATTTGAAGACACTTCTCAACCTTTTTTTTTTCACTCCATTTCTAATACCAGGGAGATATAGACCTAGCGGACACGACACTGGAGAACATACTGGAAAATTAAAATCCAGTGACCTACTTTCTCATTCTGTACCGCTGATAAATTTCAACTTGAATCATACTTTGCATTTTCTATCATAAAATGGGTAAAAAGCATAACTATAATCTCATAGTTAGGATGAGGACATGATACAATATTCAGGTATCATGATCACTCTTAAGGACTCATATAAATTCAAGTCAAGGGAAAGGGGATGAATATTTACTGAATGCCTGGTATATGCTGTAAGCTTTGTAAACATGGACTTATTTTCATAAAAGTGTTGTAAAGTAGTTAGTGTTACACTTTTAGTTACAGGGAACTGTAATCTATCTAGTAGTAATGAAAAGACAATCACGGACAATTGACTCATGATAATTTCTAATGTGTTACTATCCTCAATACTTTTAGCTTCACCCTTCGCCAAGTTGTTGTTTTTTTTTTTTTACTGTGGACATGCACAATGAATAGAGTTTGCTGACTCCTTCTCTCTAATCTTCCTGGAGCTGCTGAACAGCTATGCAATTGCCACACAACAGGGAGTTGCGGGCACTTGAGAAGCAAGCCTTAAAAAAAATGGTGTGCATGGTAAATCTCCCCTCAATAGAGTTAAAAGTTGCTAACATACCAGTAGGACTGGTTGCCAGATCCCCAGGCCACAAACAGGTATGGGCCTTGCACTGACAGGAGATGAAATGCATTTAAATGCATTCATTTACTGAGTCGTTCCGTTACTCATTCATGAAGAGGCTCATTGCACTTCAACTCTAATCTAACAACTGTGCTGGGGGTACAAATGTCACTTTAAACTGGGTTGCTTACTTTATGGGGCTAGGAGGGGAAGCGGACAAGAAAACCCCATCATATAAAAAAAAAAAAAAAAGGAAATGCTAAAAACACTTAATCTGATGAGCTGGGGTCTGTCTTTCACATGGAAGCATGCACTGCCCTAAAAAAATCTTTAAAAACTGAATATAGCTTCATATTTGTATATTAAGTTTGCTGTGGCTAGAACAGGTTGAGAGCAATTTATTGGAGAGTGGCTAATCTATGAGTCTTGAATTTTCCCCTACTTTTTTTTCATAGAAGATTATAGAATATAGGGGGAAAAAAAGGATGGTCGTATTTAAGTAGTGTACAATGGCTTATTTCTTTATGGCACTCTATGCTCGCATTTTAAGAACAAGGTTGTTATATATATTTCTTCTTTGCATAATGTTTTTTTCCTCAGGATTTTCTAAACATTCCAGTCTAAAAATGCAATGGTGCCCAAAATTCAAGCCTCATATTACGGCACCAGCAGCATGCAGCTGGATAAATTCAAGAAGGTGTTTCACCTGGAAAAGCTCAATATAAGATCACTCACTGTCTACATTTCAAGGTGAGGTTAAATGTAAGTGTTGACTTGGTCTGAGTCCTCCTGTCTGGAGATGGCTGCATGTGACTGCTTTAGGGGTGGACAGGCTACGGTGGCGGTCCTGCAACACCCCAGGCGCCTCACCCTTGGGCAGTGTAAGAACTCCGCAGCTCACCTCCCTGACATGGCTGCACGGCTTCATCTCCTTGTGACCTGGGCAATGGGCTCAGAACTGTGTACTGGGACTCCACAGACGTCTGGGGAAGATCACAACAGTCTGATCCTCCAAGATGAGGCCTTAACTGTTTGTTTTTATGAGATTGAATTTAACTGAGAAATGAGAAGAACCAACAAATCCACTGGCAAAGTATAATACAGACTTTCTAGTGTGTTCCATTAATAACATGTTAAAAATCACATTTGGCATCGTTTGGCTTAAAAGTTGACTAATGATGTCTATCCTAATACTACCACTTAGCAGGAAATATAGATTTTATAACCGACAGTTGCTTTTGGCTATCTTTATTTTATTGAACCACAACTATGTGTGATGGAAATTTTTTGCATGCTGTATTTTAAACATGTGCCATTTAAAAGGAGACAAATCTGACTTATAAAACTCAGAAAGCTCCACCAGTAAACCTTGGCTGATGTTCTCCAACACTGCTAGGGGAATGGTAAACCTATAAAGAAACATTGAGGCGCTTACTAAATTAAAATCTTTAAAAGCAACTGAATTTCTATACTCTCCTGTAAGGTATTTTCTATATGCTTACAAGAAAACGAAGTTGTGTTTAAAGATGTCTCTCTAGTCTTTCCTCACAATTTCACGAATTGCAATTACTGGAAAAATGTATCTTCAAAGGGACGGCAATGAAGAATGCAGGACGGCAAAGCCAGCCCATGGCTGTCCACGTGTCCCAGTGAGCTACGAGGCTCCACGGGAGTCCAAACGGAGAGATAATTACAGCCACCAGTGTCCTTAATGCTTTTATAATGAGAAATAAAGGGTAGGAAAAAAAGTACTGAAAGACCCACGGTTCTCCGATAGTTCCATTTCTAGGCATTCCTTCCTCCCAAAAGAATGGCAGGAATCTGGCATGAACTGGGGAACCCCTAAAACAATAGGGCAACTTATGCCTAAGATGAATTTTGTTTATGACTAAGCCCAAAGTTAGGCCGTCTGTAAATATCACATTTCATACATCCTCAATTAAACACCAATTAACTTTTATGAAGTATTTTTGTCTTGTCACCAATGATTTCCTAATTTTTTACATGTGTTCATGTAACCACAAGACACACCATGTTTATTCTGTCATGTGGATTTACAGGCAGACCACAGTGAAATTAGTCCTTTCTAACTTTACTGCAGCTGTAATTTCATGACTGCTTAGCTTGAAGGCCAATAGCTAAATCTGTGCGGACAACAGATGTACTTTAACCTTTTGGTCCAAAAGAGAACACTAAAAAGATTGGCTTTCTGAAATTCAAAGCCCAGGAAATGATAAAATAGACCTTGAACCAAATCCAGAGTCATGTCTAGCTATTCTTCCCTCTAATAATCACTTTATCTTCTAAGAAAGATAAAATGAGAGAAAAAACCCCAGCCTAGTCAAAACCAAGTTTCAAAAAAGATTTTATCTTGTTTTGTTTTGACCACGAGAGGCAGCTTTGTAACTGAACACAGGCAGTTATTAAACCACTGTCCTTAAAAAATATGCGTAAAAATAGGCCAATCTGAACAAAATACATGTGCTGCCAGAAACTGTTAAAATTTGAGATTTCATCTATTATTTCCCATACTCATGACATGGTACAAAGGACCTAGGTTTGGAATTAGAAGTCCTGGGTTCTGGTTTTGCCTCATCCATGGACCAGCTAAGCCTACTTTGGTCTCCTCATTCTCCCTTTTATGAGTTTCCTTATTTGTGAAATGCAAAGAACCAGCCGGGCAAACCCGTTTTATTGCATGCTGACAGATAACATTAAAATGGGGTCCTGTAGCCAAAGATGGTTACAGAGCACTGGTTTAAGCAAAGTTAAACATCTGTCTCTACTAGAGAATTTCTTAGAGCCTTGGTTGTGCCAATACACACTGAATTTCCAGGAGAGAAATGTGGCAGGCGACATCCCCAACAAGCGGAGCACGCGTCGTGAATACACGATGACGGATCACTGTTACGCGGAACACACTTAGGAAAACACTGGGTTGAATTAGCACTAAGATGCCCTCTACTCTAATGACAATGACACTTTATCGGGACAGACATCTCTACCTCCTCTGGTCTCACAAAGGACCTCAGGACTCGGGCAGACACCCCTGCCCTCCAGCCCCCGGTGTGGCTTCAGGTCCTTTCCCGATGGGGCGCTGGGCAGCGAGCCCAGCTGGGGACTTGGCTGAAACACACTCGCCACACCTGCTTCTACAGGCTATGTTTACATGCTGTTTTCTCAGACCTAAGTTTCCATGTGAAATGCTGCTTTCTAACTTTTCATTTATCTTTGACTGTTAACACTGAGAATTTGCAATACTTTCCTGACATGTTGACATCTTGCCCTGTCACATCTAATTGCTGGGTTTCTTCCTCCTTTGGAAAATGCTCAAGGTGACCTTCTAATGAATTGTCCAGGCCAGGACAGCTCCGTGAAGGAGCAGGGCTACCACTGGCAGTTGCAAGAGTAAATGGGCTTGTGCCAGGCAACCAGGACATGCTGTCATCTTATCACCCACTGCAAGAGCAACCTGAAAATGTGATTTGGGTCTTGCGGGTATTTGGACTCTTTGCAGATGCAATTCATTCCCTTGAGTAGATAAAAGTAAATTTCACAGGACATCAGAGGAAAAAGGTCCCCAGCCCTGCTGTCACGCATTCAAATTCTCAAGTTACACCTGTCAGTTAAAAAATAGGTTCACCCTCACCAATTCTCCAAGCAAGCACAGAATAAGTCAGCATGACCCAACAAGCCATACTTCAAAGTCACCTATATTGTGAAAACGTGGGCCGATGCTCCCAAGCCTTCAAAGCGTTGGGGGAAGAATGGATTATAGAGCGAGCCTGAGAATGAGAAACTGCACACATAAAACAGCCAAGGCGCACGGTCAAGTCAGCTATTTTGTTGCTACAGTTGCTACAGTTACAGCGGGTAATTATTAGCCATTGTTATAACTTGGATTACATTCCAAAGGGGATAAAGCGGGAGATGTTTTATTAGATAATGCTGTCAGTCTGCTATGCTTCTGGAAATTTTCCGTGGAGATACAGGATTGCTTCAGAATTATGAAACCCTAAAAACCTGAAGCCAAAGCAGGGTAAGGTAAGGCAGCTCCTCTTGCTCTCTTCTACTCTGTGGAATTACAGAAATCCAAGTAAAACAGCCCCTGCGTGGACTCCTGGAAAGCCCAGCAGTTCCTTCATGCATGTGACAAGCAATTCCGTAGAACATAACTCCTCCTTCAGTAGTGGGACATCCTCCCCAAAGTCAAAATACAAGAGATTTCTTCTATAATTTCCCCTAATTCATAAGCCAGCCCCTCAGTTTCTTGCCTTAATGATGCTGCCAGCTAATTATGAGGAGGGGAAGAAGGAAAAAAAAACAAGAGGCAGTGGGGATAGCGAATGAGGGGGAAGTACTCTTTTCGGAAAAGAGCTGAGAATTTAACTGTCCAGGAGTTTTGATCTCTACCTTTGCCCCCTTTTCAAAGGTGTCTTCGGCGAACCACGGCTCAGCCCGGGTACCAGCGCGCGGGGCTCGGAGGAGGCGCAGCATGCGCCTGACACGGCGCGCATGCCCGCGGAGGGCGGCAAAGCGCGCACCTGGCACGCCGCACGTGCCCGCGGAGGGCTGCAGCGCGCACACCTGGCACAGCGCGCGTCAGTCAGCGGCTGTGTGCACAGAAACGTGCGTTCTCTCTTTTCAAGTCAAGATCTTCCAAGCTAACTTTCCAAAGCTTTTCCTAAATGCTTTTCCCTTGTTCTTATTTCACGTCCCATTCATCAACCCACACCAGAGATCAGCTTTCCAAGGACAGCATTAATCCAAGAGGTGTTCACCCAGGAGGAAATCTTGTAATTAATACTGGGCATTAGGGCAGGGGGAATTACAGGGCAGCTGGCACCGACGGGGGCCATTAGTTTGGCTAAAATGGTGAATGCCTTCAGAAAAAATTTCAAGCAACATTTCACACACACACTCTCATGCGTGCACATATACCTGCATTAAACATCTCATATGCTCCTTGAATCAACTTCCTGAAAAATTCTTCAGCACCCCGCAAATGCTGCCTTATGACTCCCTTTCTGAGTCTCTGTGCACAGTTGATTCTCTAAGTTATATATGCTCTGTCCCTCCCAAGCACTTGGATCGGATACGTACGTTTGAATATGGAGAAAAGTGGGCCGTTTTCCCAGGGAGTTGTCTCCACCGTGTTCCCTCCAGTTCCTGGGTGTGGGGAGCTACGGCTGGGCAGGGAGCGGCCTCAGGTGGATAAGCAGGAGCAGGAAGTGAGGACTAATCAGGCCTTGTTTTACTTGGCTATTTGAATAACGAACAAAAGGGCCTATTTCATTTCAGTTGTTTTTTTTTTTTTCAGAGCACATTACCTAAGGCTGACACTTTGCTCTAATACACTAGATTTTTTTTAAGGTGTTAAAATGGATGTTATAGCCAGGTACTGTGTTTAAACCTTTTTCTTTGAAGGTTACAGCTTTTTGTTAAGTCATGATGAAATGGAGCTCGTTCTGATTAAAGCTAGAGCCCCGTGGCCTAGCTGCATTCCAGCATTTACTGCTCACCTCCTGCATGCCCCAAAGCTAAGGTGGACTCACAACACACAACTTTGAAAGCTGGCTTCAGGGGCACTAAAAGACGCTGCAGAAGACGAAGAAAAAGCCTAGAACTCCTACATGGGGCCAGAGAAAAAGGATTTCGCATATGATATTTACTAGTTACAGGAGACTAATAGGTTCCTTTAATTGCTTAGCGAACAAAAAATACACGCACTTTTGCATTAAAAATGCCCGTGATGATGGCAGCTGTGTCCACAGGACGAGCAGGACGAGGGTGGCCGAGCAGTCACTTCACCCTCTCAGCCCGTCCACTGGAGCAGACTGCTCCCTCTCAGCCAGCACATGTCCTCAGGCATCAGGCCACCCCAGCTCTGTGTCAGCAGGTCTTTCCATGGGGCTCCCAAGATTTGCTGGGACAAGAATGACCAACAGTTGCTTTCTCTTTTCTTTTCAAGTCCATGTACACTGTGGGAAAGCCTTTCCTCGCTGCCTCATGGCTCTGCAGTTGGTAGATGTTGGGGGAAAACAAATGAATATTCTTTGCTAGAGGAACATAGAGGGATCCCCACTTTACGTAAATGCTGTCTCACAATCCTGTCCTTTGTCAGTTCTTTTCGGCCAGAATTATCACAGCCTGCCTCCAGCATTTGGTGTCCCACTGCTCTACAGATTTTGCAAGGTTATTAGAGAAGCTGGGCTTACAACCACTGGTCTGGGTACCATATTAGGCCAATTTTAAAGAATCGGAAAGTTCTCCCAGGTGTCTTATGACTAAAACGATTCCATGTGGCCAAAGACGGAATAGAATGGAATGACTTCCTGAGCTTTCCGTCACTGGATGTGGTGCAGACGGAAGAACAGCAGGCAAGGACGCTGCCCAGGGGATTCAAGCTCTAGAGGGGTAACTGACTGAGACACCAGGCTGACTGGGGCTAGAATCACTTCTTTTTTTTAGTGAGCAATTGACAGCCAATCCTTAAAACTGGGACAAAAACCTAATATCGAGGGTGCTGAATACTCAAGAATGGCATGGACATCTTAATCATGATGCATTTAGTAGATCAGTTCAACTTAATCAAGATAATTTGAGATTTCCAGGGACTTTTATATTAGGACGATTTACTGGGGATGCCTGAGCTGTGAAAAGCAGCATAAATTCTGTACACAAAAATTACAATGTTCCAATATTTGCAAACAGTTTGCATCGCAAAATATATTTAAAAAGAACCCAATTATTTCATACTTTGCTTTTACAAAAGTCTGGGTCGAAGTGTGACATTAGACTATTTCCTTTAAAGGAAAGCCTTTCTAAATTTAATCATATTAGCATTCGTTTTATACAAAAGTTTCCAATTCTTCTTTGCCAAGGTTCATGTATTAGCCTTTTCATGGATGCAGAACCTTTTAAAAATGCTTGCATTAGAAAATCATTTGCCATAATTCAAACACGATGAGGTATAATTTAGCCTTTCAAAAGCTCATTTGAAAAGTTTAGAGAAGTTATTATTTAATGTGGATATGTAAGATTAGTCTTCATGAAAATTATTTTCTCATGTATTTTTGTTAGGTTCCTAAACACTTAGAGTAAGTAGTCCAAGCTAATTCCAAACCCTCCCTTTCTGCCCAATTTTTGACAAGCTTTCTGATTTTCAATATTCTTCTTGGTGAAGAATTTCACTCTTATCACCCAAACAGTAAATTCAAGTCATGGTTTCCGCTTGGGATGGGCACACCTGTGGGGGTATCTGCTGGGACAGGGCAGTGCTTTTCTCCACAGGACACCTGCCACGGTCAGCTGTGTGGGTGCCTTCACAGGCGACATCTGCCCCCAAGACCCGACCCCGAGACCCAAACCGCGGGAGAGGGTGACAGCTTCCACTGTGGCCAGCGCTCCACCCGCCACCCCGGTGTCCTCTATTCTCAGTGCGGACAGGTCGAATTAGACAACATAGGAACACCAGCTCCGTAGCTGGGTGTGAAGAATCACTATTTCCAGCTATTCAGCTCTATTCAAAAGCAACTCTCCGGAAGAGATGCAAAATTTGTATTTCTGCCCAGATACACATACTATGCAGATATTTCTAATCGTGATTTCCATTTTTCTAAAGGCCTCTCACGCCACGGAGGGAGAGAAGGAGAAATCCCTCCCTGCCTCCTTCCTGTAAAGCATCACGATGATTCTAAGGGACCAAGGACTAAAGTACATAGTAGCTCTGAAATTCTGCTAGGATTAGAAAGAGATGTTCTGGCTAGTGACTAAAGAGTTAATCATGAATTCTACTAAGAAAATGCTAAATCTGTTGCCAGGTCACTCGCTGCAATGTGAAAAGGCTAAGAGAACCAGTTGACCCAGTACTCTGGAGCCTAATAATGTAATTGTAACTAGGCGGAACCATCTTCTGACACTGCTTCCGAGTGATTTACTGATTCCTAGCCAATCATTCTTCAACAATCCACATAGCTAGAATTTATAGGTTTAGTCCTAACTTCAGGAAAAATTGACTTCATTGTTGAACATTTTGCCTTCTTGCATTCATCTCTGATTTGTAATTAGCTAAGGTAAATCATGATGCCTAAAGCCATCTTCCTTGTTCTTTTTCCTCTTGGGGGATGGGGTCTGACTTTCCAAAGTTTGGATCGCATCACTTAATCTCTAGGAAGCCATTTATGTGTACATGTATATTTCTAGTAAACTATCCCATCGGAACATACATACTGTAAGTGAGGAGGGAAGACAGGGCTACGTGGAGAGCATTTCAGCGCCCTGTGAAGTGACTACGCGAGGGCGGTGCGTGTCGGTACTTAGGGTTCTAAGAGGAGGTGGTGGCAGAGCAGAATGGGGGAGTTTTCCAGTCGGGGGCTGTGAATATTTCAAAGGAAAGTGAGGACATCTAAAGCGTAAGTTGTGCTGTTTTGAAAGAATGATGTGCCCCAGAATGCATGCAGCTGTCAAAACTACATTCTCCAGTGAAACTAAGAGGACTTCTCTGGAAGGTTATGGAAGAAGCTCTTAACTGGTCTGTTCTCTCTGGAAGAGGGACTGACGCTGAGAGAAGACAGAAAAGACCTTCTCATTTTGGAGCCACTATACGATTTTTTTTCTGCAAGTAAAATATTATTCTATACATCTTAAGCTTATGAAAAATGTATAAAAGGAAACGTAAAGAAAAACATCCTAATATTAGAATATCTAATTTATGAACTTTTTAAAAGTTGAAAAGATATGTATACTTTTTAGGACAATTAGTATCTATCAAAAGAGACTTGCATTATCATTTCATTCATTAACTACTGGTGGGTTTCTATATTCATATTTTATTTGTACCTACCTCATAAGTAAATAAATACTTTTACTTCCGTTATTTGAGAGCACCTCTGCTGGATCTGGGTTATACAGCCATGTGTTTAAAGGTTGCCTTTATTCTTTGATCTGTCTGTGAAGTCCCCACTGCTATGGGGGACAGCGCATGCTTTCCTAAACCCTGGTGACAATAATAATCACCGAACCTGATGAAAGAAAAACAAGTCAGCCTACTGTCCTAGACACTTGGGTATATAGTCTTAAAACTAGATCCATGGATTGTTAAAAAAATTCCTGCCAGCCAGGGATGAGCTCATCTTGCTTCAGATGGTAGGTGAAAAATATCACACTGCATCATAAAGGAGCATATGTAGAATGTGGCACGTAAGGGTTGTATTCTGTTGTGTTTCCTTAACAACTGCAAGGGAAAAATTCTTGGCTCTGCTGCACCAGCGTCCCAAACAGAATGCCTTCTAGCCATGAAGTGACTCCTGCGGAGGTCAAAGGAATCTGAGGGGCAGCTTCCAAGCAGCCTTTGGGTTGGAGCCTGAAAGTCTTGGTAGGAGAAGAGAGAAGCTAGTTGCAGAATGCAATGAGGAACTGGCTTTGTAGGGGAAGAAGGCAGGGGCGCCACGCACAGGCTACTGCAGCCTAGTGGAATGGGAGTGGGTGGGCGTGAGAGATTAATCCTTAAAGTGCCACCGAAGTAAAATAACTCCAGACAGGTGGGCACGGGGCTGGTCAAGCACCAAGAGAGTGAGAGTGACCTGAGCTACATTAGATGGGCGATGGCAGGACCCGGCGAGGATACTCCATGCCCACCAGTGCCGTCCACGAGGGCTGTCCACCAGGGCCGTCCACCAGGGCTGTCCACCAGCACTTCAGTGAGAATTAAGAGCTCAGCCTAGAAGGAATAAGTCTTAAAAGTCAATGTTTGATACAAATGTATCAACATCAGGAGAGTCTCTAAGAAACAGCATTTCCTCACCTATCTCCTAAGGCATTCCTTCCACTCCTTGAACCTATCAGGACTAACTGGCAAGTCTCTCATCTTATGGGCGAATAGTATTTAAGTTTTTTTCCTGGAGGCTTTCTCTCATATCACTTTCCGTCCACGAGGACCCCAAAGTCCCGCTAATTACTTCGGACAGGACCTGAGTCCATTGTGGAGGTACGACGGCCCCTTTCCTTCCTCCTTCATGCCATAGATGCCGAATTTCCTCTCTCAAGCTGTAAAACAGCTGTTTCTAATGAACACGGGCAAATTCCAAAATTGGAGCCACCCCTGCACGGCGAACACATCGCCAGTAGCTGCTGCAAACGGTCTGAGCTTTCTCCTTTGTCCCAAGTGTTGGGAGGTTTCTGGTGAGCAGGGAAAGCAGACGAGAGGTAGCTCGACGGACAGTGTGCTCAAAACCCGCCTCTGGGGCTCTCGGGAGCACATCAGCTCTTTACAAGAAGGGACAAAGGAGGAAACAGGAAGAAGCTCCTGTCAATTCCCTTCAGAAGCTGCCAACTATCCAACTGACCTACCTGAGGGGGGTGGACGTGCCTCGTTCTGAGCATACAATTCGGATAAATAAGGAAAACATGCAATTCCCTTTTCTTTAAATGTCAAGACAGAGTTCTTTGACTTGAGGGGTGTGCTGTGGTGGGGGCCGGGTGGGCTTCAAACCACTTGAGGACTTTTTCACGACAGCCTCTGTGCGCATGTGCTGTCCTTTCTTTAGGAGGGTGTTTCCCGCACAGGCTTCTTGGGATCTACTGTTTCGACTGGTGTGCTTAATAAGCTTAGAAACATCTTTTTAAAAAGTATTTTAATAGTTTATCCTGATTTCCAAAGAAAAAAACATAAACAAAAAATATACTGGATTGTAACAAATGAGCCAGAGGATCCTTCATATATTTAACACTGTAGTTGACAATATCAGCTTAACCTTTCTGAAGAACTTAACTAGTCAGATCTTTTCAAAATTTTAAGTGTCAGAGCAAATATTTCAATCCTAATCTTTATGTTCTAGCGGGACCTGTCAGTTTGAAAAAAGCTACTGAATTTATCCAGTCCATTCCATATCTGACGATTAGTGTAGCAGCTCTAAAGCTGGTTGAAGAAAGGAGGTGAAGCAAGAGAGAAGCAATGCTATGTTTTCTTTAGCTTGACGGACTTTTCAATTTTGGTTTTTCTTTCCGAAACTATTTTTGCCATGCAAGCTGAGGGGATAGGCTATATTTCATATTGTATTATTTATGTCTAAGTATTACTTTATGTGCTGTTAATCTAAATACCTTAAAATTGGGGGAAGCCTGCGGACTGAGATTTCATCATGGTTATATTCCCAGGCGGAAAGGCTATCACTACCCTTCAATTGTGCTGTACCAGAGTCGCACAGATAACGGTTACACACCAGGGAACTCGAGGCTCCCGAGCCACGAGCCTTACACGGACGCTGCGCGCACCCTCTCGGGCTTTACCACGCACGCGGCACCCCACTAGGAGACGGTCTGTCTTGCGGCGGGAAGAAGTGGGCGCTTCTGTAACCGCGCAGGGCCCTGGAGCCTGCCTCGGGGCCCCGGCGCCCAGGGGAAGCCGGGCCTGCAGCCCTGCGGCCGCGTCTCGGAGCCTCAGACAAGACACGCTCTTCCGCAAGTGCCCCCTGCAGACCGCTTTAGGCACGTTCCACTTTGGAGCTGGGTCGGCTGTGCAGAGAAGCGTGTCCAGAGACAGGAGCTCAGGCTGCGGCCTGCCAGCTGCACCTTCGCTGCGCCGCGCCATCCACACGCGTGCAGGGACTACCTGACAAGGCCGGGGCTTGGCCGGGCCCAGGACTGGAGCCGGCCCTGGGGGCGGGGACTGCTGGTGGCCCCGGAGTGGTGGGAATTCCTGTCCCAATAGACTCGACAGTCCTGCCTTCCAACACCCCCTCCCAGCTCGCCCCAGAGAAGCCCCTGGGCAGAGTGAAAGGGGCAGCAGGAGGGGGAGGGCCGGGCTGCACCTCCACACCCGGCGCCTCGGCCCTCCTTCTCCCAAGTCGGCATCACCGCCTCCGGGAAGCCCTCGGGGTGGCCTGGGGCCCGCAGTGCAGCAGTGCGCTGCTCTCCTGGAGCGGCAGCCAGCGGGCCACTCTCACCTGGCCATGAAGCTGCTTCCTGTCCCCGCTTCTTCTCAGAAGTGCAGATAACACGCACGGCTCAGCATCTCCATGAGGCTGCCTCCCAGTTTTGAGCAAGCCCTTGTACTTACTCAGTGCCCTTTTCCTCTCTCAAGAGTGAATGGTAAGCATTCCCCCTGCATCCCCCCGTGTGGGCGGGGAGGCAGCGTGTGCTGGGGCCAGGGCCGCGCTCAGGACAGCCCCCTTAGCGCCGGGACAGTCTGCTTCATGGCGTCCACT
This sequence comes from Myrmecophaga tridactyla, assembly GCA_004026745.1. Classification (NCBI taxonomy): domain Eukaryota; kingdom Metazoa; phylum Chordata; class Mammalia; order Pilosa; family Myrmecophagidae; genus Myrmecophaga; species Myrmecophaga tridactyla. The sequence goes on from PVIY010013007.1 coordinate 17,953, forward strand.
CAGAGCTGACTGCGACCAGTTACAGTGAGAAGTGGACCTCACAGGCGACAGAGACAGCAGTGGTCACAACACTGAGGACAGTTTTCTGAGAGCTTAGCGTAGACTGACTCAGCCCTCTACGACCCTAGGACAGGGGGACTACTCTGGGAAAACCCATTTTGCAGAACAGGAAACTGAGGGTCAGAGAAGTCAAGTAACTGGTCCAAGGTCACACCGGAAATGGCAAAGCATGGGTCTCAGCTCTGTCAGTGTGACTCAGTGGACTGAACTCGTAACCAGCGCTGGGAACCGCCGTCCCGCAGGTCACACCATGGGCTCAGTTAACACTTAAAGGCGCGCCTAGAACTAGCGCAGGTCAGGACCCATCGGTGCCGTCACACCTCGCGTCACAGCACCACTCAGAAGCAGGCATGTCGCCTCCGTTGCACAGGCGGGGCGTGGGCACTGGGCTGTGAAGGGACGGCAATACCAATGTCCAGGGGACAGCCAAGACGAGGAAAGAAATCTGCCTGCCTCTGAGCATCAGGCCATTTTCAGAAACTTCAGAGAACACGTCCACCCCAGCTAAAGGCGACGCTGCGAATGTGGGAACGGACAGAGGAGCTGAGAGCTCCCCTGGGGACAGAGCAGGACTGGCAGCACACTAGCCCCAAGGCCACATCCGGTTTCCTAGGATGGCCATGGCGCCCCTACTCGGCATAGTCAGCTGGAGGACACGGCAGCCCCAGGGCCCCTGGCAGCGCAGGCGGCAGCGCGGAGGAGGGCGCCGGCGGTAGGACAGGGCGCACAGAACCCACTGCACTTGTTCTTCGGGAGGATTCAACGACACATCCATCTAAACCCTGGGGACAAAGTCGGCGCTCCACAAACGAAAAGACACCACCACCCAAAGTGCTCCAGCAAATGGCGCTCACGGCTGAGCCACCCCCACCTGCAGAGGCACCAAAGGCGTGGGGAGCAGGGCGCTGACGTCAGAGCTGCCTCCGCCACTCTGCACGGGGGACCCAGGCAACACTCAGCCTCTCTGGGCTTCACCTCCCAATTGGGAATGGGGACAACAGCAGTACCTCTGCGACGCCATGAGGTTATGAAATTAAAGAAGAAAAATAAATGCAAACAGGCTCCCCATATAAGACTTCAATCAAGACTATCATTAAAGAGCAGCTCTTCGTGAGAAACTGAAATGTAGACCCGTGCTGATATTTCCCGGTTCTGCTAAGCCACCTGCAACCTATAAATGGCAGCTCACTTGGGTTGTTGCCACTTTGCTGCTTCAGACCCCTCACTGGCCTGCTTTCCTCAAAGTCTTCATTAGCAGAGGGGAATTCTGAGCAGATAGAGTTTCAAAGGGCCCCGGCAGGCCATGCCAGGGCCTTGATCAATGCCTCAGCAGACATCTGCTCTGGTGTGAAAACTAGCACGTGCCCACTGGAAACTGCACACGGCAATGTGCACACGCTAGGTGACAACAAACAGCAGCGAGCTCTTACCCAGGGACACTCTGGCCAGCTGGCCGAGGTAACTGCTTTAACGCTGCAAATGCCCCAAGTTCCCTGTAGCCTAGATACCAAATCCACAGAGAGAAAACCCCCAGATTGTTTCCTGTGCATTATCCGCAAGTCAGACAGCACAATCTGGACATGAATTCCGCCTGAAAGCAATACTTCCACTGTGCTTAGCAGACCAGACTGCTTTTCCTTTTTAGTTTAACTTGACCTAATTAAGGACAGGGTGTAGAACTTTGCCAAAATGCTCCAAGATCCTGTAAGAAGTCATTTAGCCTTGAGCAGTATACTATAACTTGCCAAGTTATAAAAGACACCGGTTTCTGCAAAAGTCAGCGTTAAGTGTATGGATGTGACCCTACTGCTCTGAGGGGTCTCCAGCCAGAAGCCAACACCCCTTCCCTCCAGCTCAGATCCTTAGCGGTCTCCTCAGAGAGCTGCCAAATCCACGAAGGACAGGGCAGCGTAAACGTCCGATGGTCACCCAGAAGGCACACAGCTGGAGCTTTCTCCTCAGGGCGGCACAAGACAGCAGACCCAAGGTTGGGGGACAGGGCTTCTCGGCACTGATATTTCCCATTGGAGCTCAGCACTGCTTGCTGCTGTTGCAGTACCACCAGCTACATCTGTTTCCTGGGAAGTGTGAGAACACTCTAGACGAGTGTACAGAAGATGCCTGGACTTACAGAAGAGAATAGTAAAAGGAACCATAATGGAAACACCTACCAAGCGGGGTCCTGCTACTGTCCAACCACTCTAGCGGTCTGCTTTGAACCCAGACACTTCTTCAGGACCCCACGTCCTCCTTGAGGAACCGTGTATAGAAGGGTCCTCGTGAGGGGCCCTTACAGATCGCGTGAGCCCAGAAGGCTCAGACGACTCCGTGTCGTGCAGCTGAGACCCGGGACTCAGAGACTGCATCTTAGCACCTGAGGCTGGAAACAGCACCACGGCGGAGCAGCCTGATGCATTCCGTTTTGGTAGAATGGTAACGAGACAAACTCATGCCAAGGAATCAGCCCAGTGCCCGGCAGCTGGGGGGCCATCCCCCACCCATCTGTCAGCCTACTAGAGCCTCTGGGTTCTCAAGGAACCGTCGACTGTGGCTTAGTTGACTGAAAGAGCCATGTCTCTCGGAGGCCTTGGCTGGGAATCACTTCATCGGAAAGCTCCCCAGACCGGACCTCCTGGACGGCCACTGGATTCGGCCTCTCGGCTCAGGCCAGGTCATTTCACCAGGGCACTGGGCACACTGACCTGCAGCTGCAGAGCTGACAAAGTCAGGGCCCAGCGCTTAGCCAGGAGTTGAGCAAGGGAGCCAACACAAGGCACTCAAAAGAGGGGAGTTGAGCAGGTTGGCAAAACCGAAGGGGCAAAAGCGCAGCTCCACCAGGGGCGGGGGGTGCTGGGATCCGAGAGCCGGGGCCACGGGCCCGGGGTGCAGGGAGCCCTGGCAACAGCGGTACGTGAGGAGCGCCTGTGGCGCATTCTTACACACGGCGTATCACGGGCCCAGGGCGGCGCCGCTGCAGCTCACGGCTGGTAAGAGAAGGAGGGTCTGGGCGACCCCTCCTGCAAGCGTGGTTGAGGGGGTGATCCACATACAGATTCCAGGACCCTTTCAGACTTAAGGAAGCCACACTTCTGGGAACCAGGGGCCTGGAGCCTGCGTTGTTGACCAGCACCCCCCATGGGATTCCCAGGCACTCTACGGCTTCAAACTACTGAAATAAAGGCAAGTTCTTGGAATTTAAAGACAGGGGGTTTTAGTTCAAATCTTGGCTGTGCCATCTTGAGAGTGTAACTTCACTAACTTTCTTCATTTGTAAAATGGAAATAATGTATTTCTTCAAAAAGTTAGCTTAAGCTAAGGGAGACAAAAGTGTCCTGTAAATGGAAATGTTTGTAATTATCACATTTCTCAGCCAAAGTGAAACCCTGGAGAGTGCCACCACATTACCTAAAGCAGCTCTGGGTTTGGTGAGCCACGTCTAACTGGCCAGTGTCACGGGCCTTAGCTGTGTGTCCTCTGGAAGACGCTCCCATGTCCTCTTACCTTACCCAGCACTTAGAACCCGGTCTGAGTGCCTGGTCTGGGGAGACAGACAACTTGTTCACATCCCAGAACCATGAGGGAGAAGGGCTGGGAGGGGCCAGAAGTCTCCAGGGTTGTTTTCTATGTGGGTGAATTCCGGGGACTCATAATGTGCTAAGCTACTGGGGATAGGAGCGGGGGTGAAGAATGAAGAAATGCAAGGTAAGGATTAGAGCCTCAAATGAGTTGATGAATTGGAGAAGTTAGTTGGGAACAAAGAAAATAAACAGGGCAACAGGAAAAGTTCCGGGTAATACATGGAGGAATCAATCATTATCACAGGCTGAGCCACGTGCAGCCAAATGAGGATAATAGCCGAAAGCGAGCCAAGGAGGTCCGGCTGTCACTTAAAGCCTGAGCTTGGACGCTGGCCGCACTACCCAAAGCCCAGTCTGGAGGAACCGGGAGGTAACCACCACTTTATCACACCTTCACGAGAGTGCTCTGTGCGGTTCTGGATGTCAGAGTTAGAGAGGCGTGGAGTACTTGGACACAGTTCAACAGATAGAAAGAAAGATGATGAAAATGCTGGAGAACAAGAACTCTGAGAAAAGGCAAGGAGATCTGGTCTTAGTTAACCTAGAGATAGTAAAGCTTAGGTGGGATTTAACTCTTCCAGTCCATGAATTAGAGTTCAGAGTGACCTGCTGTTCTTTGTATTCTGTCGTGGAGTTAAGGGGCTTAAGTTCAGCAGAAGAGATGTACATCAATTGAAAGAAAACATTTTTGTGATGCATATTTAGTCTGTACTCAATAGGCTCCTCTAGTAAGGGACAAACTCCTCTCCAGACACTGACCAAAGGGCTGCCCCAAACTGGGGGAATAGGGATATGGTATAATAAGAGGATTTAATTCATTTTGAATGTTGGAAGGAAAAAGCACACTGACTGTATTTGGAATCAGCCCTAGCTCTGGCCCAGAGCTGTGACTCTGAGCAGGCCATCACTTTTTCTGGACCTCTGCTTTCTCACTTGTAAAATAAAACAGACCAGATGACCTCCATGGCTTTCTGCGTTGAGAAAATTCAGACTCTGTGACACTCACGGGTGAGATGGTGGCGTGCTGAGCATGCCGAGTTGTTCCTCCAGTGCCAGGAAGCCAGGAAACGTGCCGGGGTGTTCGTAAGACGGGACCGTGATCTCTACTTCACGACGGTGTTGTGGGGATGAAACGTGATTTTGTATTAGGTAGGGAAAAACTGCCGTAGTTCTGAATTTGTGGTACTAGAACTAAGGTGAATAAAAAGAAATATTATGACCTCATGATTTATAAAAAGGGCCAGACAATGGACTCTGATTACTAATCCTGATGCAAATTAACTGATATGTAGCATTTCTACCTGTTTCCCCATCCGATTCTCGGGGATATTTAACTTTAAAGTAATCATTATTATTATTATACCATTTCACAGATGAGAAGCTGAGGTTAGGGTAGGTGACGCCTCATCCAGGCTCAGTAAGTTATGGAGTTGTGGTAGGTACTCGGGTCTCCTGGCTCCAAAGGCGTGGCTCTTGTTTTCACATCTATTTCATGGGACGGAAACCAGAAGGACACAGGAGACTGGCCAGTGTTTTAAATTATAATCAAGTTCGCTGTGTAATATGACACTGAACTTGCAACCTGGTCTGCCTGCTAGCAGCTGTACAATGACTGACAGTCCTTTGTCCTGGAAAGACTGCTGGCACCTTAACAGGGGTCGCGTCTGCAGGAGCTGGCTGGGAGAAGGGAGTGAAGGGAAACTGGCTCCAGGGTCTCACCTCACAGGCCCACAGGCCCATCTGCAGGGGAAGTCCCCCTCCCGTGCCAAGGAGACCAAAGTAAAATCAGCAGAGCTCTCTGTCCATCGCCAGCTGAGGGAAGGACAGTCATCTGTGGGCACCTTTAAAGAAGGCCGTTACGACGGACCTGCTATGGTCTCACCCCCTCCAAGAGCCCAGAACGCAGCGTGAGATCATTCCTGAGGCTCGGAGCTCTTTCTGGGTGGAGGAACCATCTCCCTGACCCCTCCTCAACAGAACTCCATTCCAACCCGCAAAGCAGGCCTGTGAGTCTCCTCTCCCACTTTAGATCTGGACCCCAGGACGGGACACTCACTTCCAGTAAGGCAGGTCCCGCGGAGGCTGAGGGAAGGAGGGTGGCTCTCCCTCCACAGTGGCTTGGTGGCTCCTCTTTTCTTCACCCCAAAATGCACTCAGACTCTCTGGGACCCTTTCCTGCACTGGGTTTTCTGCTCAAAATAGTTTAGGTAGAGTCCTGCTGGAAGGAAGGAATATGACTAAGAGATTTCTCAAAGTCCCTTCCAACCAGTGATTCATCAGACATAGAAATTTAAGCTGGAATGGACCATAATATTTCAGGCCAATTGTTTCTTTCTTTCTCTTTTTTATTAGAGAAAATTTCAGAACAATCATGCATGAAATACAGGATTCCCATATACCACCCTATTATTAACATCTTACATCGGTGTGGTACAATGGTTCAACTGATGAAAGCACATTTTTATACTTGTACTATTAACTATAGCCCATGGTTTAACTTTTTTCAAATGAAGAGAGTGAGGTCCACAGAAGATAAGATTGTGGGGGTTGCTTGACATAATGGAGCGAACATGGGATTCAAAGTTAGAAGTTTTGGGTTTGAGGCCAAACTCAACCACTCACTGACATGCAGTGTGATTCCGAGCCAGTTTCCACAGCTGTGAAAAGGGGGCAGTCCTACCTGCTCTGCCTGCGACCTGCTCGGGGACCGCTTGGCATCACACCTTGAAGCATGCAGTGAAGCACCAATGCAATGCCCCCCAGTGGCAAAACCAGGATGCCCAATTCCAGGGCCATTCAACTCTGTCCGACAAATGCTGCCTTCTTGACGTGGCTCCAAATCCACACTTTTTGGATAAGCCATCCTATTAATTCGATCCCCATGTGATTCCCTTTAAGCCGATGGATTCACACAGACCAGACACTGGAATACAAGGTGGTACAGATGGGTCACAGCCCAGCGACGGCAGAGCCTTGCCGGGGTATCCAAGCAGCCTTCCATGACATTATAACTATGGCCTCAGACACCAGAATGGCTGCTGCCAAGGGCAGCCCCTGAGCTGGCTTTCTGTGCAAGTTCTCTAAGCATCTTCATTACACCAAATTGGAGGTTGGAGTCGACTATATTTTGATAGCTTTTAATGGACTATGAGGCTTTGGTATATATCTTGAGCATCAAAATAGGATGAGAATGTGCCATAAAGTGAAGTGATCTTAAGTTCATGCTGGACAGAGAGTTGGGAACTTGTACTGTGCCAATCAGTAGTAGTCCACAGGGAAGAGGCAAAAGATGACAGCTCGGTCTCCTAAATGAAGTGTGAGCCCAAGGGTTATGTGCTCCCATCGACCACCTATGAGAAGGAGCCAAAGGGCTCTGAGCCGTAGCATCACTAGGAACGCTTTGGGAAAGACCACCATGTTTCATCTGGCCCCACTATATCATCACAGGGCATATCTGGTACTCAGGAGGTGAGCCCAGATCATCTATCCTGCTTACCGAGATGGGTCTACTGACAATGCCAACGCTCTGAGGACCCTCTGGTACGGGGAGTCGGCTGGCCGGCTCTTGCCCATTCATAACTGCGGCTTCCCCAGCTTGACATAATAGAGGGAACTGGGTCTCTTCTGCAATGGCCTTAGGCCCTTGAAGAGCACAACACAGAAATCCTGCTTTCCCCTGTTTCCTAAACATAAAGAGCTTTGCAAGCTCTCAGAAATGATGGTGAGGTCAAGCTTTAATAAACCGGGAACATAGCTCTTTGCTCTAAGCAATAAAAAGAAAAAAAAACAAAAGGGAAAAAAACACTGTGAGCCAGTTCAGCCAACAATTTCCACGTTAAAAAAAAAAAAAAAGTCCAAGTTGGAGCCATGTGGCCTCAATAAAGCAGTAAAATATATTTTCTTTACCCTACACTTCATGTGCCCAAAACCTTCCTTTTAAATCATCCCTAACCAGCCCCAAATCACCCTGACCGCAAATCACTTGGTGGCTTTGGTCTCCAGGCAATGGAATGTGCTGGAGCAGACGGTGAGTCGCTACCAAGCGCACTCAGGGGGACCCTCTCCTTCCCTCACTCAGACGCACAGACCCCAGCAAAGCCCGGAAGGTTCCGCACTGAGATAGCACATGACATCATAGCTCAATCATTCAGGAAAAACTGCAATAGCTGCAGAATAGCACAACATGCCACAAAGCACAGTGGGCAGATAAAGCCGAAGAACAGCTTTCCTTACGAAAACAGCCACAAATACCACAGGCAGCTGGCAGAGACACGTTTAATTGCATTCACAGAAACCCGTTGAATCCACAGCCCCACCATCTTTGGAGCTGACCAGCAAATGGGAAGGTCATGGAAGGCAAGCTTCTAAAGGGGAAAATCAGGAGAGCTTGCAGCTGATGTCATGGCATTTCACAACGTGTGTTATGATTAGATTTGACTCGGCTGTAAAATCATTCCATAGGCTCTGAAAGGATTCCCAAGGGAACTGGACTGCAACAGTAACCTATGTTCAAATGTATAACTAGAGATAAAGTATGGTCCAAGGTGTGAGAAATCAATCATTCAACGCATGATTAGCTTAAGAGACACAAGCTTGTCCTGAGCACACACAAAGCCTGTGCAGCTGCCATCTGCCTTTACGTCACAGGACCCAGCCTTGTATTTTGCAAGTGCCATCAGAGATTCTGTTTGCTTATACACATTTTTTAAAGGAACTGCTCAAGGAATTAAGTTTACAGACTTTGAAGGGATGGTAAATACATTGAGTGTGCCTTTAGGCGCTGTAGAGAAACAAAGTCCAAAGGATGATTAAAGCTTGAGGGGGAAAACTGCCCAAATAAAAATGTTATTTTAAAGAGTACTTAAGCATCATCTTACAATAACTGCCAAAGTGGGAGCTTGAAAGGAGACTGGGAAGAACTTTTATGAGATTAGAAGGATATGCCTAAAAAGTCCAGCGTACTCTTCTAATTTTAGCACCAGAGCACCATCATTGCTTCTATTTCTAGTCTGTGATTTTACCCAAGTGAAGCTACATATTCAATAGAAAAAGAAAAAAGACCCAGCAGAACCATACAGCAAACAAAAACAGAGAAAAACAAAAAACAAACCACTGCAGTGATCAAATAAGATGTCTGGTCTAAAAGGTCAAGAAAAAGTTACATGGTAGCCACAGACACTAACATGCCGCCTACAATCCTTTCAGGAACATGTTGTTTCACAGCCTGATAGCTTATCTGGCAATAATGCTTTTCATCAGAACCCCAAGGATAACCCTCCATTTCAACTGGGAGTAGGGAAAGCTCCAACATAATATCATCCTGCAACCTCTAGAACAATGCAGGGAGAAAATGCAGAAGTCTTAGATTACTGAAAATAACCTGCTTGCTTTCATGTGGGCAACTATAAGCCAGGACTTGCTTTTTAAAATTGCTGGGTTCAGCAGAGATTTCCCATGGATGTATCAGCAGCAGAAACAGACAAGCATGCCATTGAGTTCCGCTTGGAAAGGCTAAGCAGACGTCTTTTTCACCATCTGGGCAGGAACTCAACCTACCAGGGAAGTAAATGCGTTCAGTATCCTGATGATTTCCTTCATCATCAGAAAGTTGAGAACAAGCTGGTCCTTGCGAGGCAGCGCCCTCCTCGTGACCCCTCTCCTCCATCCGCAGCCCGCCTGCCTGCAAAGCGGGAGGAGACCTCAGCGCCCCCGGGGAGCGCTGCCCTGGCTCCTTATGCTCAGGGAGCAGGCAGACGGGGAAAGCTTTCTTTGAAAGTCGTGCCGGTAACTTCCGGATTAGTTCATTTCAAAAGTTCATGAAAACTGAATGCACAGACAACAGGGGCAGAAACGCTTTCCCTAAGAACGCACGGGAAGGGCCGGGTTTGGGTCGGGGCCTCCCGCGCAGGGCAGTCTGCGGGCAGCTTCCTGAGCCCCGCGCTCGGCGCCCGCAGTGCAGAGAAGGGTCGGCCCGGCCGCAGGGGCCGGGAGCAGAGCCCGGGGCGCAGAGAGACAAAGGAGCGCACCAAGGGAGACCCGGGAGACAGACGGACAGACAGACATACCGCCTTCAGGCAACCAAAAGGCCGCGGCGTGAGGGCGCCCAGGTTGCTCCGGAGAGCGCCGAGGCCGCGTTCGCAGCCGGCTTCCTTTCCCCGCGCGCCCCCCGCGTCGGCCCCACCGAGGTTTCCACGTCCAGCGGCGCGGGGCGGGCAGGCGCGCACCCCCGGCACGAGCGCCGCGCGTGGGCGAGCACACGGCCCAGGGGCTGTCTTTCCTGGAAAAGCCGCTGCTTCTCCTCGGTGAGAAAGGGAGAAAGCCAAGCCCCCGCCGCCCTCCCTTCCCCCAGCGCCCGCCGACCACAGCCGCCGGCGCCCCGCCGAGAGGGGCCAGAGGGGGGACGCGAAACCGAGCGGGGCCCGGAACCCCGCGGCCGGGGCAGGACAATGCGCGGAGAAGCGGGACGCACGTGGGCGCCCCCCGGCCGCCCCCCGCCCCCCGCCCCCGCGCGCGGCCCCCGCGGACACTCACCAGCCCGGCGGGAGCGGCCCTCGGCCCCCGGCCCCCTCCGACGGCGGCCCACGCAGCCCGCGGCGCCGGCGCTTGGACTCCACGCGGCTGTGCCGAATCCCCGCGAGGACGGCGGCTGCCGCGGCCCGAAGCCCGGCCCCTCGCGGGCTGCGGACGCGGCTGGGGCTGGGCGGCCGCGGGGGCCTCCTGGCGGCCAGGGCGCGCGGCGCGGGGGCGGGGCCCGCGCGCGGAGGCGGCCCTGGGGCTGAGGGGGGCTGGGGGCGGGCGGCCCGCCTCCCGTGGCCCGTGCCGCCCCCCACCCCGTCCCGAGGCTCCCCGTCCCGCCGCGGAGGCGCCCACTCGAGGAGCGGCCCGCGCATTCCGCTCGGATTTCCAGAGCCCGTCCCGGTGCAGCGCGGCTGGAGGCATCCCCTACAGGCTGTGCCCTTCAGGACACCCCGGGGAGACCCAGGTGGTGGCTAGGAGTGGGTTTGCATTCAGCACAGAAGACGCCGGTTTATCTCGGCCGCCCTCACAGCCGCTTCCACTCGTGGGGCACCTGCAGCGACGTCCCCCACCCGACGACTCCTGTGAGTGGAGCTGCTTCTCCCAGGCTAAGCTCTCCGTGAATTACCCCATTACACAGGAAGCCCCTGGGAAAAGGAATGTCAGGGATAAATCTGATCCTTGTTCTTTTTTACGTCGAACAAATCTGCCATTAATCAAGGCTTTCCACCAGCATCTAGGGACAGACCCACTCGGGGCTCACCGGGAGGAGACGCGCTCACGCCTGGCTGGCCACGGCCCTTCCGCGCCACGGGGACCCACCCACTCGCCAGCTGCTAGGGATTGGCAAGCACTGCTTTCTTTTGAAACCTTTTGAAAGATTGTCCCACCGCTTCCAATGTTTCCCATCTTTGATTTACAGAACTGCTTGTCACTGGCCAGTCTGAGAAACAGAAACCCAGGCCTGATTTGGAAATTTGAAGAGGAAACTCATAAGGGGCCCATAAAGCTATTAATTTTTATGTAATATATAAAATGTCAAAGGCATGGCAAATCCTTCAAGTCAATTAGAAACCATATCAGAAAGTGTGTTCCAGAAATAGAATCACTTGGAAAGATCCAAGCTTCACATAATGCCGGCATTAAAAAAAATGATAGAAGATGTTAAAAATTTAGGATACATCTTCAGTTTGTTTTTATTTTCCTGAGGAAGTGACGAGTCATGAAGTATTGAATGCTTTCCCCTTTATTAAGTGTCTCCCTTTCTTTGGGAATCAATGTAAAATAAAGACAAGGTTGCTTTTCAATCTGAAAATATTCTGGGTTTGGCAAGTACAGTCTGTTCTTGTATGTCATCAGGTCCTTTTCTTTTTCCCTCTAGTTTTAGAATTGTATTAAAATCACCGAATAACAGAATCAAATCATTTTGCTCATCTGAAAGTCCTCACAGTAAAGCTGGGTGGCCTGTTGGGTGAGTCTTAGACACATATCAGGTCCGGTCCACCCTCTCATCTCCAGATAGACTGTCAGGACAGCTTTTTGTCTGTAAGTCGGGAGAGACTTTTTATTGATTAAAGTGATGCTCAGGCAAACACAGAAAAAGAGAAAATGGGGGGCACAGTCGTGATAAACAAAAAAAATCTTGAGCAGCAACTTCAACTGTCTTTGCTAAAACTGTGACAACTTTAGAGTGCTGAAGTTTGGTCCTAACATCCGACATGCGTTAATATCTTAGTTTCAGGAGTCCTGCTGGCCTGTGAGACTGAAGGAGTAGATGAAGTCTCTGCTGTCCCTCTCTTATCCGACACACAAGAGGCTACTTTTTGGATTGCTGATATTTGTGCTGCTTTTGGAAACCCTGCCTTTTGTATCTAGGATGGACCCCCCACCCCAATCCTGAATGTTTGGTAGTTTCCTGGCTCAGGAGAGGCAGTGGTGGCAGCGTTTCACACTGTGAGGTCTACAGAGCACCGGCTCAGAAACACCTGGTGGGGTGTGTGTGGGGGGGAGCATGTTGAAAATGCAGATTCAGAACTACTGAATTTGAACCTTTCTCTGTCTGGGAGCCATGACATCCACTTTTTAAAAATCACTAGTTTTTTTGACAAGATGATGCATTTATATAGTTTAAAGGTAAATCCACTGCATTCACCTTCCCTCCATGGTCTCTCATAAACTGGGATCAAACATTGTCCCCCTGGGTGGCCACTGCTGCAAGTTTTCTTTACAGCCTTCCAGATTTCTTTATGCACATACCTGCAAATATGAATTCTCACTCTTAAAATTTATTTCTGAAAAATACTATATGCTGAACAATCAATGTCCTTTTGCTTGCTCCTTCAGTTACCATAGTTCAGGGGTCTTTTCATATCATACATTCAGTTATTCATTCATTTGTAAACAAACATGACTGAGCACCTGCTGTATGCCAAGAACTGCTGCATGTACTGGGGATGTAGCAGTGGGCAAAACTGATAAAAATCCCCTGCACTTGTGACGTTTGTACCTTGAGGAAGAAGTGCACACAGGGCAAGAAATAAACATAAATAAATTAGATATTGTGTTCGAACATAATGAGTAACAGAAAAAGGAGAGAATTGAGGGGATTGGGGATGTAGAGGATTGTAATTTTGGATGGAGTGGTCTGGAGAAGCTGAATTGAGAAAGTGATGTGAGCAAAAGCTTGGTGGAAGAGAGGGAGTGAGGCTTGGGATGATTTGGGGGGGAAAGGTGGTCCAGGCAGAGAAAATGAGCAGTGAAAAGGCCCTGGGGGGCCTCTGACTGGCATATTGGGGCAACAGCCTATTGGCCAGTGCTGAAGGAGCAGAGAAGGTGAGCCGGTACAACAGGGGGTCAGAGGGCAGTGGGGGTCAGAGCAGGTAGAGCCTTTTAGGGCAAGATAAGAATTTCGGCTTTTCCTCTTAGAGCCGGTCATTGGAGGATCTGCAGGAAGATTGTGACAACACGACTGAAATGCACAGCGGTGCATAGAAAGCTCGCACGCGTTAATGCTGCACAGCACTCAGGTACCACAATTCATTTAGCCAGGTCATCCTTGTTAGACGTCTGACTTGTTCCCCATAGGACAGTTTACACCCGGGCAAGTGTATGTATGGGGTTAATCCCTACAAGTGGATAACAGATTATGCCTTCCCACATTTGATGGATAAAGCCAAATTGCCCTTAACGGGTTGAACCGATTTACACTCAGCTAGCGCCGTGTGAGAGTTCCCTCTCAGCCACGCTGAAGGTGCAGAGAACCAGACTTCTGGGTGCTTGCCAGCCACCAAGGTGGAAAACAACATTGTAAGACAGTTTGGACTTGAACTTTTCTCACTTTTGAGTGAGGTTGAGCATTTTTTTTCCATATGTGTAAGAGCCAACTTTATTTCTTTTTTGTGGCCTGTCTCTTTATACTTTGTCTATTCTCTATTACCCTCTTGGTGGTTTTCTTTATAGATTTCTTGAACTCCATATAGATTCAGCAGATTATTTGTTTGTGTTATGGGTTAAAGATTGTTTCCTTACTTCGTTATGTGTCTTTTGACTTGGCTTATGGTATCTTGTGACATACGATGTTTTAAATTTTTCTGTAATCAGGTTTATTGATTATTTTGATGAATCAAAATTTAGAGGGCCTTTTCTATTCCATGTATTCTTATGGTTTTATTTTTTGAAATTTAAATATTTGGTGTGGCTACTGAAATATATTTAAATATAAGGTGTGTATCCTGCTTTATTAAACTATTCCAGTTGGCAATCTGATTGTCCCAATATCACTTATTACTAGTAGTGTTTTACCACTATTTTGACATCCATTTTTATCATGTATTAAATTCCTGTATATGGTTAGATCCATTTCTGGGCATTCTATTTGGTTCTGTAGCTGTTTTATCTGTTCAAGCACCAGTACCATACTATTTTAATTATTGAGGCGTCTAGTTTTAATATCGGCTAGGGCTAGTTGTCTCTCACCACTCATCTCTCTCAGAGATTTTCAGTTTTCCTTATTTTTCTGTAAGAATTTCAGGGTAAACGTCAAAATAAACAAATAACAATAGCAATCAAAATTCTTTTGGCTACTTTTATTATTAGAGTTAAATATGTGAAATTCGTGTGGAGAGAATTGACATCTTCATGGTGGTGCTGCACTAGCATGAAAAAGGTAGGTCTTAGTATTTGTTCAAATCTTCTTTTGTGTTCTTGAGAAATGTTTTACAGTTTTCTGTATGTTTCTTGCACATTTATTGTTAAGTTTATTCCCAGGTATTTTATCTTTTTATTACTGTTGTAAATGGAGACTTTTCTCCCATTACATCTAGAAGCAATTAATTACAGTGTGTTCACTCTGTACCATTCTATCTTACTGAATTTTCTTGTTGCTCATAAATATTTCTGTTAATTCTCTTATATTTCTAGCTATATAATAACATCTAAAGTAAAGGTTGCCTCTCTGATCTACATTTTATGCTTTTTATTTATTTTATATCCACTGAATACTAGGGTTATTTAGTACAGTGTTAAATAGCAGTACTAGTAGGATCATTTCTATCTAGAAACGCCTCTAGTGGTTCCCGCTTAGGCATGTGCTGTATGTTTTTGGACTGAGATTGATATATTTTATCATGCTATGGAAATAATCTATTCTTATTTTACTGAATATTTATTATTATTATTTTTTGGTCAAGTATCCTTCTTGACTTTTGTCTAAATGCGCCTTTTTGTATGTCTTAGAAATGATCATATAAATTTTCTTCTTGGATCTTTTCATTTGATGAAGTATAATAAATTTGCTAGTGTCAAACCCTCTTGCATTCCTGTAATTAACTCCACTTGTTATGGCACATCATTTTAAAAAAGCATCCTGATAAATGCTGTTTGCTAATGTTTTATTTAGTATTTTTTGCATTGATATATATAATTAAATTTTTTATTTTTTATTTTTTTTTGCATTGTGATCGAAGAAGATTGTCTATGATATTTCTGTCTTTTGGAAGTTACTGACTTTTCTTTCTTGGCCAACGTGGTAAATTTTCTTGTATGACCTCTGGCCACTTGGAAAAAAGTAGTGTTGTTTATATTTTCAGGATTCAGAATTGATTAATATGTATCTTATTATTATTTATGGTATGTGTTACTTGAACTTCAGATATCTTAACTTGATTTGTCATGGACCAAGAGAGTTGTGTTTCTTTATATTTCTCCTTGTATCTTCTGTAATCTGTGCTTTGTGAGGTGGCTGCTGTATTATTTGATGAATGGATAGCCATAATTCTTACTGGTTCATTTTGAGTTTTACTATATAGCATTGCAAAGTGCTCTTTATTATATTTATTTTGTTGGCTTAAATTCCACCTTATCTGATAGTAAAGTCTTTACTTTCTGTTTGGCTTCCTTTACCTGGTACGTCTTTTCTCACTCTTTCACAGTCACACTTTCCGAGTCCCTTTGACTAAGTCGTGCCACTCGCGTGCAGGGTTTCACGCCGTGACACAGCCCCTTGCCTCGGCGCTCACTCACGTGGCCCCTGCACCTGCTGTTGCAGCGCATTGGATGTAGCCTTGTCCATTGCCCTTACGGTGAGTCCCTCATCCTCAGGAAGACTGTTCTCCCTGGTGCTTTGTGGGGGCTGCTGCTCTAGCACCCTCCCGCCACTGCGGGCTGCTGCTCTCCACTCTCTCTGCCAGTCTCAGCTGCCTCAGCAGCTCTCATGTATTTTGGAGACTGTCTCCTTGACTTTGCTGGAAATAAAGTCTCTGGATTTTTGTCTTGTTTGTTTTCAAGGAAGGAAGTGTCAAAGATAAGTCAGATTCTCTAACGTCCTCGTCAGGAGCTGATGACAGCTGTAGAGAATTTCCTTGCACTGGACACAGTGGGAATGGAATCAGTAACTGGGGAAGGTAGCATATCCCAGAAACGGCTAGGGACTCTCCAACAGTGGGGGGTAGACTGTAGTGGAAGTAGGAGACTGCTAGTTGACAAAAATAGCAACGATTTAAATAGAGTGGATCTTCATGAATTTAACGGCTGAGATTTGAATTATATAGAAACATTATATGGATCAAATCCAGAAAACATTTTAACTAATCAATCCATCCAAAATGAGTTTCTACGTTTAATCACTAAACTATAAATTTTGATGGTTGTATTTATATTAACTGCAGGAATCCAGTGGGTTTTACAGACTGGAGCAAATGCTCATTGCTTTAAGATATTTCCCCTGGACTATGTTCTCAATTGTTATATAAACTTACCTTGGAGGAAAAGACAGAACCTCTCATATATCTTAGTTAGCGGTGAACTTATTTGGGGTATTAAGTTTTCATATATTAGTGACAGGAAATGGAATTTTTAGCCACCTAAGGACATTTGTAAAATTGGAACTTTGCCCACTATGCCTCCGTGATTTGGCCTCTGTCCACATCTCAGCCTATTTGCTTTTACGACGGGGAATAAAGCTGTGGCTGTAGCACTGCGGCGGGGAGGAGGTCTGGCTGGCTGGTGTCTCATCAGCTGCTTCCTAACTTCGTGACTTTGGACATCATAGAGTTGTTGAAATAATAATGTTTAGGGAATATTACCTATATTTCTCTTTCCTTCTGGTCCTAGGGTCCAGTAACCAATTGGCTCACATGGGTACTTTAATGTTATTTCATGAACGCAATGTTTGTGTCTGTAATGCAGGCTTACACTTAACCATATTTTTTCAGGAGTCCCTATTATTTTCATAATACAGTAAATTTAAACAATTATTTCCAGACTCAGCTTCACAGTGATCACTTTGGTTTTGATAGAAATAATACCTTATTTGGGAAGCCCGACGTAGAATTTGGCAGGGGAGGCTTCTCTAGTAACAGAGGGAAGGTGAAGTCAGGGTCTCTCCAAAATTCATTTCTTGTATACTCTTAAACATCTAGAGGGACCGCTTGGGCCTTCAGGGGCCTGCAGAAAGGACTGGAAGTGAGATAGGCCTTATCTAGGGCTGGGGGACAGCGTTCCAAGTCAGTAATGGGTGGAGGAACCGAGCCGGGAGGTTTTCCTGGAGGTTATTCTTGTGCATTATATCAACATCCCTTTTAGTTCATGGTGTCTTGGGGTGGCTGGAGGGAAGTACCTGAAACTATTGAGCTGTGTTCCAGTAGACTTGATTCTTGAAGACGATTGTATAATGATATAGCTTTTACAGTGTGACTGTGTGATTGTGAAAACCTTGTGTCTGATGCTCCTTTTATCCAGGGTATGGACAGATGATAAAAAAAAAAATAAAGATGAAAAAATAAATAATAGGTGAGATGGGGTTAAAAAAAAAAGGTAGATTGAAATACTAGTAGACAATGAGAGGGAAGGGGAAGGGGCTGGGATGTAGGAGTTCTTTTTTCTTCATTTTAGACATTTTCACATTTCTTTTCCTAGGATGAAAGAAAAAAGCAAAGCAGGGAACACACAGAAATGTTTCACCTAGAGACACTGCAGGGTGATGTTTTCTTCTCACCAGAAATTCCCAGGTTGTCCTGAGACGCAACATCTGAGTCATGCTGACCAGCAAGACATTGCTTGAACAGGAAAGGAATTCTGAGCATTCTTGGAGGCTGCATGAAATCCCCAAATGATGGGCAAATGTTTATGCTGTGGTCACGCAGCAGGAAAGCCCCCTTGCAGTCCAGGATTAAGTTTGTACTTTTTGCATTTATAGTATCTACACCAAAGGAATGTAGGAGTTGGCATGGGGAAGGATGGGGAAGCAGGGAATATGGGACGTGTGTGTGAGTGTGAGTGTGTGTGACTAGAGCCTGTGGGGGTGGGGAGTGGAGGGCAGTATTTGAAAATTTTGTTTGCGTGATTGTTCTGAAAGAGAAGGTCCCTAGCTCACAGAAGGACTGGAAGAGTTTTTACTTTCCGTGTCAGGAGCAGCATCTGTTTACAACGAAGGCTTGGCTGCCCTTCGGGGCCCCAATAAAAACCCCCGGGGTGCTCGTATAAGCCAGCGGATGAAGCTGTGCTGGCAAACGAGGCGCCCCTCTGAGTCCTGCCCGGGGCTCTCACGGGAGCGCCGCGCCTCTTCTCCTGCGGAAACTCGCGGGGAGGCTTCTGCGAGGCGCGGGTGGCTCGGTCGCGGCAGGACGTCACGGCCCGTGGGCTGAACGACGCTGGCCCCGAGACCGCTGCCCCTCGTGGCATGGGTCCCTAACACCGCGGGAGGTTCCTACTTCAAAGAAGGAAATATGTAGACCTGAGCTTTGAATAATTGCTCAGACTGGACCCAAATTCCACATAAGAAGGGACTTTTTCGTAAACAATAAAGAACAGAGTAAGCAAACGGGAGAAACGTCTCTAGGGACAAAGCATCAAGCCTTGGGGCGGGGCGGGAGGAGGGGGCCGGGGCTGCACCCCGTCTTCGGCCGGCTGTTTGCAAGTGGAGGTACTCACAGCTGGGGGGCCACAGAACCACGCCTCCAGGCTCACACTTCACTTTCTCCCCAGAAATAACTTCAGACGGAGGTTTCTAAGACACTGACAATAGCAAATAAACTGCAGGTCTTTAAAAATGTTGGCGGGATGAGTTCCGTCTGCAGTGTTATTTGCACCCCACGCGATTGATCGGGTGTTAGTTCGTTGTTGACTGAACCGCCCTCTGCTTGGTAGAAAGCCTAGGCCAGATTTCAGAGGTTCAGCCACGACTGGGGAAGACGGAAAAATATCCAGAGGCATTGGAAACGGTCAAAGCATAATTGTGTATGGCCTGGTCTGGGATTGTGGGTCTCACGTGGGTGCCCCAGAACCAAACGGGTCTCGATAAAATGCAGATTCCCAGGCTCCTAGGGCCACCGTAGGGCCCAGGTATTTGCATTATTAACAGGCATCCCCGTAACTCAATGGAAGTGATCCTAAAAACCCTCTTTGAGTATCATCAGATTCTTATTTTACTTTCTTAGACAAGGCATGTGAGAAAAAGCCATTGTTGCGTTCTTGCTATGGCTAGGTGTGCCTGCGTGTGGCAGGTCACCCAATTCTGACAGCAGTTCCGTGAGGCAGCACCCACAGTCTAGACGCAGGGGTTCCAGGCTAGGGTTTGTGTGGACAGCCCACGCGCTTGCCTTGACAAGCCTGCTGCCTTTTCCCGGGAGGAGGGATGCTCAGAGCGAGGTGGACGGGGTGCGGTGTTCCGTGTCTCCAGCCTGTCTGCTGAGCCTCCACGGGGCACCCAAAGTGTCTACCAAATGCAACTCTGACCACGGCACAGCACTATCCTCTATTAGCATGCAGCTTACCTTTCCCGCAGAGAGGTGTAATTTAGACATCTTTGTTTGTTGGGTTTCCTGCCCTTTGGAAGACATTTTAGTTTAGTTTTCTGAACTTGCCATTAATGCACAAAAGAAGTTGTCCTTAATCAAGCTTGGTAACTGCACTGTTATGCCCCGAGGGGTGGGGTGGTTTGGGGGTTTGAGCTCTGTTCCATGGCAGCAGGCCGTGCCTGGGACTCACTAGTCGTCTTGGTTCAGGAAGCTGCACAAATTTGTCGCTGCTATTGGAGAACCCTGAAGGGTGCCTCTGCTGATCGCTGGCTCGGAACCCTACATTGTGCATCATGCAGTGTTGTATTTTTACAGCCTGCCCCACGTTAGGGCACTGTAGATCTGAGGAGCTTCTACTGCAGGGCCCTTCACCACAACGTGAGAAACAGTAGATTTTAAAACTTTTCCCGCTCTGCTGTTGTCGGCTCAAAGCAAGCATCCATTCTTTCTGGCCCAGACAAGTAGCCCCTAACTTGTTGTTCCCGCAGCAGCCAGGATCATCCTATAACACACAAACTGAATTAGGTCCCTCTTGTGTTTGAAACAATTACATGGCTGCCCGCAGGAATCTGTTTAAAAGCAAAACTCCTGTAAATTCCCCATGAGAATACATGATTGGGTTGCTGCTGCCTTCTTCTCCACCCCCACCCCTGTTCTGTGGTTCTGGCCTGTCTCAGCTCCTTTCATACTGAGGGCATTTACATATGCTGTCTCTTCTAACCAGGAAGCTCTTTTCTCCTTTCATCTGACCAGTTTCTACTTAGCCATCAAGGTTTAGCTCTTGAGTGCCTCCCCAGAGAGCCTGCCTCCTTCCTTAGACTCTCCAAAGCCCTGATCAAGGACAATGAGAGTCTTGGCTTGTTTAGAGTGATTCTCTTGTGGAAGAGATCACTCCTTGAGCGTGATCAGGTCGGTTTAGCACCCGACATGGACTTGACACTCAAAGGTGAAGCAGCAGTCAGGGCTGTGCCTCTCCCTGCATAAGCATTGAGATGTAATAGGTGTTTTGTTGAGTATGCTAAAAACTGTCGTTGCCTTCCAGAAATCTGAAAGTAAATCTAAGAGAGAACTCCATGTGGAAAAAATGCGTACAAGGATTTCTGAGGACCTAACTGGTGATGCAACAGTAGGACTTAAGCTTGTGAATAAACGAAGGCATGTATCCTAGCAGCCAGTATTTACCGTGGAGGAAGGGACTTGTTCCTGTGTCTGAGTAGAGGCAACGGATGGCATTGTGGTCCCTGATGTTAGCCAAGAACTTCAGAGAGGGATGGAGTGAGTACAGCCCCTACCATGCATTTCCACCATATTTGAAAGAGACTTCTTTATCTCCTTTTGTATTTTTAAAGGCTGGCTATATTGAAATAATATGTGGAAATTAAAGGACACATTGAAACAACCAATGGATCAAAGAAGAAACCATAAAGGAAATTACAAAATGCTTTAAAATGAATGAAAACAAGAACACAATGTACCCTAACTTATGGGATGCAGTGAAAACGATACTCAGGGGTAACTTCTAGCTGTAAATGCCTACATTAAGAAAGAAGAAAGACTTCAAATCAATAACTGAACTCTACATTTTAAGGAATTAGAAAAAGAAGAGAAAACTTTGTCCACAGCTAGCAGAAGAAAGGAAATAAGGTAGATTAAGGTGAAGATTTAAAAAATTGAATAGAAAACCAATGGAGAGAATCAATAGATTCAAAAGTTGGCCCACTGAAAAGCTCAACAACATTGACAAGACTTTAACTAGTCTAAGGAAACAGAAAATTCAAAAAGCGAATATCTGAATGAAAGAATACAAAATAAAAAAGGGTTTTAATAAAATACTATGAATCATATGCAATGAGGCATGCGCCTTGAATTAGATAACCTAGAAGAAATGGGTAAACTCCTAGCAATACACTTATTCCCACGACTGACTCAAGAAGAGATAGCAAATATAAACAAACTTATAACAAGCAAAGAGACTGTATCAATAATCAAAACTCTGCCAAAAGAAAATCCCATGGCCAGATGGCTTCCCTGGTGAGTTCTACTAAATAAAGAAGAATTGATACCAATCCTTCACAAACTCTTGCAAAAAATCAAAAAAGAGGGAAGCATTGCACTGATAACAAAGACAACACAGTAAAAGAAACTATGGACTAGCATTCCTTATGCATATAGATGCAAAAATTCTCAAAACATACTAGGAAACTGAATCCGACAGCACAATAAAAGATTATACACCGTGACCAAGTGGGATTTATCCCAGGAGTGCAAGGGTAGTTCAACGTGCGAAAATCTATGAATGCAACCCACCACATTAATAGAATGAAGGGGAAGAAACCACATGATCATCTTGATCGATGTAATAAAAAGCAGTTGATAAAATCCAACAAGCTTTCATGAAGGAAACGTACTCAAAAAACTAGGACTAGAACTCCCTCCGCATGATAAAGGGCTATATAGAAACCCACAGCTAATGTCTTAACAATGGCAAAAAGGAGAAACCTTTCCCCCAAAGATCAGGAACAAGTCAAGGTTGCCTGCTTTTACCACTGCTATTCAACATTGTACTGGAAGTTGTTGCCAGAGCAATTAGGCAGGAAAAAGGAAGAAAAGGCATCCAAATTAGAAAGGAAGAAGTAAAACTATCTTTATTTGCAGATAACATGGTCCTATAGGTTAAAACAAAAAACCACAAAGAATACACATAAAAAGATTTCTAGAGCTGATAAATACATTCAGCAAAGTTGTGGGTTATGATATTATGCAAATATCTGTTGTATTTCTCTACATAGCAATTAACAATCCAAAAAGGTAATTAAGGAAAACAATTCCATTTACAATAGCATTCAAAAGAATAAAATATCTAAGAGTAAACTGAACCAAGGAGATGAAAGATTTGTACATTGAAAACTATAAAATATTGCTGAAAGAAATTAAAGAAGGCCTAAATAAATGGAAACATAACCTGTGTTCATGGATTGGAAAATAGAATATTGTCAAGGAGGCAATATTATCCAAAGTGATTTATAGTCAATGCAATCCCTATAGTCAAATAGCCAAAATGATATTGAAAAAGAAAAACAAATCTGGAGGACTCACGCTAATTTCAAACACGCTGCCAAGCTATAGTAATCAAAGCAATGTGATATCAGCATAAGGACAGACATGCTCATCAATGGGATAGAATTGAGATTCCAGAAATTAACTCACACATCTATTGCCAGTTGATTTTTGACTTTTCAGTGGGGTGATATAGTGTCTTCAATGAAGATACCTATATACTTGAATATCCATAGTCAAAAGAATGAAGTTGGGCCCCTACCTCACATAATATAAAAAATTAACTCAAGAGTAGGCAATCATGGCAGAGTTCTTTCCTGCCATGCTAGAGACCCAGGTTCAATTCCCGGTGCCTGCCCATACCAAAATAAATTAAAAATTAGCTTAAAATGGATCAAGGACCTATTCACAAAAGCAAAAGCAATGCAATTCTTAGAGGAATTCGTAGGGGTAAGTCTTCACGGCTTTGGATTTGGATTCTTAGACATGTCACCCAAAGCACAAGTAGCAAAAGAAACAACAGATAAATTGAATGTCATCAAATTTAAAAACTTTTGCACATCACAAGACATTATCAAGAAAATGGAAAGACATCTTAGAGAATGGAGGAACTATCCACAAATCATGTATCTGATATAGTATCTGGATTATATAAAGAACTCTCATAACTCAAAAAACAAAAAGACAACCCAATTTAAGAGTGGGCAAAGAACTTGAATAGATGTTTCTCAAGGAAGAAATTTAACTGACCATCAAGCACATGAAAGGATGCTCAATTTCATTCATCATTAGAGAAATGCATCTAGAAACCACAATGAGATACCACTTCATACCTAATAGGATGGCTATAATAAAAAGAAAATAACAATAGTTGACAGGATGTGGAGAAACTGGAACACTTTGTCCATTTTTGGTGGGAAAGCAAAGTAGCTCAGCTGCTGGGAAAACTAGTTTGGTGGTTCCTCAAAAGCTGAACATAGAGTTCCTTAAGACCCAGCAGCGCCACACCCAGGTAGACACTCCAAAGACTTGAAGACAGACACCCAAATAAGTACTTGTACAGGATTGTTCGTTTGGGTATTCTCTATAGCCCAAATGTGGAAGCAACCTGAATGCCATCGATGGATGAATAGATAAAAAAATTGTGGCATATACACGCAGTAGAATACTAGTCAGCCATAAAAAAGGAGTGAAGTACTGACCCATGCCACAATGTGGATGAACCTCAGAAACAGGATGCGAAAGGAGTCAGGCACAAAAGATCACATATTGCATGGTTCCATTTAAAAATATATATCCAGAATAGGTAAATCCATAGCTGTAGAGAGCAGATTGGAGGTTTACCGGATCCAAGAGGAGGGGAAACAAGGCATTAACTACTTAATGATATGAGGTTTTATTTTGGAGCGATGAAAATATTTTAGAACCAGATAAAGGTAGTGGTTGCAAAACATTGTGAATGTACTAAATGGCTGGAATTGTTCACCTTAAAACAGTAATTTTTTGGTAGGTAGATTTCATCTCAATAAACAAACAAAAAAGCAACAAAAAACAATCCGCAAGAATGAGTGACTTACGACTTAAGCCAGGCAGACATTTGTTTATCTGGGTCTGAAAACAATGCCGAGTCAGGACATCGGGCCTGGTGTGGCAGCCTCGTGACGGTCAGGGCTGCTCCCAGTTCGCTGTCCTGTAGTGACTTCATGTCCACGAGGATGCTTCCACACCCATCACACATCCATTCCAGCCAACAAGGAGGAGCAGGAAAGAAGGGCAAAGCTGCTTTTTGAAGTGTCTACATCTCTTGCCCGTTTGGCTATTGTTTTTCCTATCATTATACGTATTTTTGATATGAACCATTTGTCATTTATATTATTCTCTCACATATGTGGCTTGCTGTTATGAATGGTGTCTTTTGATAAACAAAAGGTTTCCTGGATCTGCCCACAGCATTTCTGCTCACGTCTGCATGGCCCGGAGTTAGTGAGGTTGCCGGCTCAGATGGGGGGTTCTAGTCCTGAGGACTGCCAGGGAACTGGCATCCCAGCCTCGGGCGAGCACCAGCAGGCTGCCCACGGTGTGTTTTACAGAGTCTCTTATGCTCTCCCATGATAGTTATTCTCAAAACTTTAGAGTCTTAAGGATCACATCGGAGACTTCTTAAAAATTCAGATTCTTGGAAGCTACTGTTAAAGATTCTGAAAAAAGGTTTGAGATGGGACCCAGTCCCTCCCCCCTCACATTCAGGTGCTTTTGATGCAGATGGTTAGGGACCCAGCTGCCTTTTGAGAAATACCATGTAGGGTTACAACCACACAACCAGGAGTACAGAGGAGAGGGTGTGATGGGATTCTGGTGAATCTAGGTAAGAAAATAAGCTCCATCTTATTTTTGTACATTATATAACCTCCTTCTTTAGTAGATGAAATGTAGCTTCTAATGGAAAGAAATGCAAATAAATTCTCCTTAGAAAGTAAAGAAGATGAAATCAACAAAATATTTTAATTCTGTGAACTACCTTATTCTCAATTGAAATTTTGACTTATTTAGAATTTAGGATTCATTTAAAAATAAACTAATATTTTTTATCCTTAAGGATAAAGGTTCTTTTTTCACAAAATTAAAGTTGACTGCTTGAAATACAATCCATTTTAAACTCAAAGCCAAAAGGAGTAGGTAAATAATAGACATTGAACAAAAAAATACATAGCAGTCATCAAAAACCAAGAAGTGCTGTTAAAAAAGAAAAAGTGGTAACACTCTCATTCCCTCCTTAACATAAGTACCCTTCCCCGGTTGGCACAAACCCTTCTCATCCACAACTTGTCGGCGAAGACCTCAAAGACATGGCGGTCATCATTTAAATCTGCAGGATCCTGCTGGTATGTCTTTCCGAGTGAGTCACTGGTGAGACGCAAAGCAGGTGGCATTCCCGCTTGGATGACAGGCGACATTCCCACCTGGAAGAGAGGTGGCATTCCCACTTGGATGAGAGGCGGCATTCCCGCTTGGATGAGAGGCGGCATTCCCACTTGTATGACAGGTGGCATTCCCGCTTGGACGAGAGGTGGCATTCCCACTTGGATGACAGGTGGTATTCCCACTTGGATGACAGGTGGCGTTCCCGCTTGGATGACAGGTGGCATTCCCGCTTGGATGAGAGGTGGCAGTCCCACTTGGATGAGAGGTGACTTTCCCACTTGGGTGAGATGTAGCATTCCTGCTTGGGTGAGAGATGGCATTCCCGCCTGGATGATAGATGACATTCCTGCTTGGATGACAGGTGACGTTCCCACTTGGATGACAGGTGGCATTCCTGCTTGAAAGAGAGGTGGCATTCCCACTTGGATGACAGGTGGCATTCCTGCCTAGATGAGAGGTGGCATTCCTGCTTGGATGACTGACACCTCAATATAGGGCAAGAGGCCTTACAGCAGTCCCTCTGGCTGCGTGGAGGAGGCTACTGGTCCCTCGGTCAGCCAAGCGTCTCTGCCCCCTCCCTGATCAGGCTACCACCGGCAGAACTGGCCAGGTGAGGGTACACATGCTTTATTGGATTATCCAGAGAGAATGAATAGGAAAAAGCAAAACCTCATCCCAGGAGGCATATAAATCCAGTCTTTGTATCTGTTGAAATGTAACGTCCGTACTTAAGAATTCTTTTTGCCCCCAGGTGGACTTGGGCCAGCTACTGACGCTCAGACCCCAAGTGCTGTTATTTTCCTGGAGAATCTGCAAGGGGAATGTCTTATACTGAAAGTATGTTTGGACAGTCGTACTGAAGATAAATCATCTTTTGGTTCCCCTTGTGGTATAGACCTCTGTGCAGCTCTTTAAAATCCTGTATTTATTTACGTGATGTATGGAGAGGAATTGTGAGAAACTGAAACATAAGATTTTTAGTGTCGATGTTTTTTTATATGACTCCAAAAGAAGTAATGGCTATAATTTTTTAACTTAGCATTTTCCCCAGCAATTAGGGCAAAAGTTCTCAAAATATGCATTGCAAGAAATACGAGCCAAACCACTTCATTCTCCCCGCTGATTCCTTTAGTCAGGTACTAGTAATCTATCAACTTCCTAATGTCTCTGTTCTAATGTTTATTGGCTGTGGATAACCCTCACACTTGAGGAATTTTTACTGCCGTTGTGCTTTAAATAGACACAATCTATTGGAATATGGCTGCTGTGGCTTTTTATTCATGCACTCAGTTTTGGAAATGTAGATAGCTTACTGAAATGGCATTGTCCCACACTGATGTGAACTACCCTGCAGAAATGGAGAGGAACATGTGCTTTTGGAAAGAAGAAGGGCCTTTGTCATTAGGATTGATTTCCTTTCCTTGTGCTTTTGGCTCCTTATTTCACATAAGGTTCTTTCCTATGACCTTTTAAAAAATAATTAATAGTGAAAAATACACCCACGTTGGTGAACTGCATAGGGTCCCACCTGCATCTGGAAGTATATGTGAGCAGTGAGAGCTCACTGTCCAAAAACAAAGACAAAACGAGACTATTTAATAAACACTTGTAAAAGGATACATGATGCTTATATAGTATTTTCCGTTAAAGTCCCATTTGTTTATCACTGCCTATTGGTTTTCCAAATTGAAGAAGCTATTTCAAACATGTGTAATACACATATGAGCAATTTTCAGATAAGAAGAAATCTTTGGCAAAAACATCTCCTGGGCCAGCCAGGGTAGCTGCTCTCTCTCTCTGTCTCGGTCTGAGGTTATTGTTTTGAGCTTCATGGCGCTCCTCAGCTCACACTGTCACTGTCCTGCCCCCATTAATTTATTAATACTGTTACTTGCAGAATATGGGTAAGAGAGCCCTAAGAGTCTTTTTAAACAAGAGTTAAGCCCAGGAATTTAAAGAAAAAAATAGAGCAATGTATTCTCATATGATAGAGAGAAAGACAAGAAGATGCAGGAACCAAGCCAAGAGGGAGAGAGGCTTTTCATTTTCTTCCCGAGATTGGAGGTTCCCTGCAAGGGGAAGGCATCATCCAACAGACAGGGCTGACTCTGATGGGTGTTCCTTACGACACTACCTAAGCAGAGAAGAACAGCTGCAACCAGATTCTCCAGCCTTTAAATGAATGCCCAGCTACAGACCAGAGTAACACCATAAGGCCTTCAGGGTAGCCGGATTGTAGCTCGATGACCCAAGTTTCTTTTCACACTGTTGGCTTAACTTGGGGGATGTGTGTGTTATTTACATGGCACCACTGCCATGCTTTTAAATACTCTTTGGACATAGGCCCGTGACCTGGTTGAACCTAATTCTCCTGCTTTGATCCATAATGAGTTCTAGTCTTCTTAGTAGCAGGACTTGGGGTCCACTCTGTATGGTCTGGACGACGTGAGTAATGACGTCACATCTAGATGAGCTCACTCCACAAGCCAGCCAAAGGAGGTAGGAGACTTCTCTCCACCGCTTTCCTCTCAAATATAAATATGTATGTTACACAAACAGGCCCTTGCAGCCAAAGCCTAAAACTGCATCTGCTTCTGGCATCGTTATCTGGAATACAGGATGTAGCACAATTAGCTGGAGAGAGCGCTGGCCCACGTCTAGAAGATGGGGAAAAGCTGTGGGTAGGTGAGGAGTAGAGCTGGGGCCAGGCTGCAGGCCTGGATGACTGAAAAGAACGAGGGAGATGCTTTTGGAGGCAGGCTGCCACAACAGCGTAGGATGCCCAAACAAGACATTTCCCTTAACTTTGTCTCGGTGACTTTATTTGACCTGGACAAGGACAGAGGACACCAACTCGTCTAGGTGTATACTGGGCTTTCCCGGTTTTCACACTGAAACTCTTTTGTCCCAGGAAACTCCTCAGTCCCAGACAAGCTGAAACAGTTGGTCCCCCTACAGGGAACACAGACACAGGCATGTGAGAGTATATACGTAGGCGATATGTTCCAAAGAGTGACATTAGGAATACAGTTTTTTGGTCTTGCCGTCTCCTTTGCCTTTTCATTGTTCTCCACTTGCCCTGTGGGAAGCTGGCGAGTACAAGACATTCAAGAAGCAGAACCTTTCAGCTATTACACTAGCAAAATGGACTCTTTTATAATGTAAACCCAGCAGTTTTGCATACTTTTAGGGGACAGTCTACAGATCTTTGGTTTTAGAGACACAGATACAAAAGAATAAGCATTCATTTTCCTTCCTTCTTCTAAGGAGAATTCTGTGCTGTGCTGTTTGGCTCCAGGGCCCTAGGAGATTTTTGAGGAAATTCAGCTCTTGAAGCACTGTGTGAATGCCTCTGCTCTATCCCTAGGGACCTTCTAGTAGAACAGGAGAACGTGTGGTTCTGTCAGATGACGCTGATGACAGATCTCTGTTTCTCTTGGATGGGTCGCCATGTTGAGATGGGCTTCGAAGCAGGTGCAAGGCAATCTGGTTTAATTCAGCTGACATTTGGGGGCAACTGTGGTGGATTTTGGATGCAAAGAACAATGCTCAGCTGCACCTTGGATACATTCTTTGCCCTCGAATGCGGCCAAGGAACATTCTGACCATTGTTCAGCTGGTGGACGGATGGAGCAGGGGAGTTGGGAGTCAACTTGACCACTTGACCTACACTCTGATTGTCCTTGGAGCAGTAGCCCCATCACAGAGGAAACTGTAGGGACGTTTTAGGATCAGAGTTACCCCTCGGAGAAATCCTGGGCTGGGGCTGTATATGTCACAGGAACAACATGTGTACGAGTTCCCTTATTAAAAGGAGTTGAAGAGATGACCTTGGAAATTAGACCTGAGCATTATTTAAATCCATATTTCAAGGACACCTTACTTCTTTCTTCTTTTTTTTTTTTTTTTTTTTTACGTGGGCAGGCACCGGGAATTGAACCCGGGTCCTCTGGCATGGCAGGCAAGCATTCTTGCCTGCTGAGCCACC
The DNA here is from genome assembly GCA_004026745.1 of Myrmecophaga tridactyla. Classification (NCBI taxonomy): domain Eukaryota; kingdom Metazoa; phylum Chordata; class Mammalia; order Pilosa; family Myrmecophagidae; genus Myrmecophaga; species Myrmecophaga tridactyla. The sequence goes on from PVIY010013007.1 coordinate 47,367, forward strand.
GTGGCCCGCCCAGGACACCTTACTTCTTAACAGTATTAGAGTCCTTTCGGGAAGTGGAGGAGAGGTTTGTGTTGGACGTGTTTGGATTGGGGTGTCTGATTTCATTAATGAAGACTTCATCCTATGAGCTCGTTTGGTAGGGCAAAAAACCAAGTAGTAGCCTTTGAAACTGCTGGTGAAGACTACATTCTACCAAAAACTAGAAATTTTCACAGGAAGTGTCAGTCCAGGTACCAGGGAATCCCATGTTAAAATGACACCAGAAAGGCAAGACCTCAAAACAGATAAACGCCAGGATTAAGAGAAGCCTGTAGAACTTGTGATTAGGATTTGACCAGAGAACAGCCCTTCAAGGGCCTGAGTTTTGGTTATACAGAATCTGGTAGATGTGTGTGTGTGTGTGTGTGTGTGTGTGTGTGTGTATTGTATGCGTGTGTGTGGGTGTGTGTTGAAGACCTGCTGGGATTCCTGCATTGAGGGATTTTGTTTTGTTTTTGTTTGTTTTATTGTTTTGTCACATTAACAAGAAGAAGAAAGAAAGGTTCTATTTTGTGTTTGGGCTTCAGGAACTCTGACGATGGGGTCCCTAGTAAGGTATAATGGAACAGAGTTTATGGGGTCAGAGACCAGCTCAGCTCAGTGTAGAGTGATTTATAGCAAAGAGTTTCTGAACAAGCTTAGACTTCCCCACAGATGGGTGGAATGACATCATCCTTGGACTTCGTTAGAGGGAAGAAGGAGAAGCGACCGCGTTAATCCTCAGGAAACAAGATCAAATGGCTGAGTTTGGTTAAGACTCCTGGAGTGAACTTGAGAGCCAGAAAATGAAGGAGATTTTTGTATCAGCTTCTGACCAACAAGGGACTGGTCATCGATGACCAACAGTCTACCCAGTGCCTCTGGCTCTTGGTCACAAACAACCTCCTACTTTGTTTCCAGGATTAGCCACAAACTAGTCAATCAGTACACTTCGGGACTAAACTCCAGATATTAGCAGGTGAGAGACAAATTTGACAATCATTCTGTGGCTGCACGTGATTTGGGGAGGTCTGGGCATCGCATTACGGCTGCTTCAAGTGTGACAAGGAGCATTGCACTGTACCCATGAAGAAAAGATCTCCAGGACCACATGGTCTTCCTTTCCTTATAGAAGAGCCTGGCAGAATGGAGAACTAACCGAGACTGCTGGCTGCCACTCCAGAACCCAAGTCTGGACATACACAAATGTAGAGGGAAGTTGTGGAAACTAGAGTCAGCAGAAAACCTGGGAGAAACACCTGAGGAGCCAGAAGCTGGCTGGGTCCCAATGTATGTGTGAACATGTTGCCCAGGAGTGGAAAAAGGCTTGGGGCTCGCAAGAAGGTCGAGGCTGGGGAATTTGTTCCAGCTCTGCCTCTGGTCTCTGCCTCACTGAGATTGCACTGATGGGCAGGTCGAGTACTAGTGAGGCCAAAAGCCCATAGCAAAATGTTCAGTGTCTCGCCAACTCCAGGTATAACCTCCACCCCACCTCCTTACACAAACTTCAAAGGTATAGGGAGATTTCCCAGGTGGCAGGGTTAGCTGTTGAAGGACTAGGGAACACTAAGTAGGAAGTGGTTGAGCTCAGGTTATAACACCTGAAATTCTCAACCCTAAAGAACGCGCAGGAAGAGAAACAACGACGAAGTAGGAAAGCATGTAAAAATCTCTGATTCAGAAGTTTCTGAGCATGACACACGTCTTGGGTCCCATGTCACATGCTCTCAGCCCACCTTTTACTCCAGCCATGGCTTGCAGCTACCTGCAAAAATAACTTGACAGCCTGTCCCCTAAACTTCCCTGAGACCCTGCCTCTTGCTTCCTGCTCTCAGGTTTCTTGATGAAACAGCGTGGGGGCATGCAGGAATCCATCTGTCACTCAGGCATGCACAGCCAGGAGGAACCTATGGAGACACCCCACGGGTAGCCCTTGTGTGATGGGAGGAAGGGACTGGCCTACAACTGCGCCCTTTTATCCTAAGTACAGTCTACAAGTCTCCTCAAAGGGCACCAGTGGGAACAGACCCTGTCTTCTAATCTGAGAATGCTTCCTGTACCAGCTTTCACTCCTTCTTTCCTTAGATTCCCCCCAGTCTCCCACCCCTGTCCCCTGGATCACTTCTTGATGAGTTGAGCTGTTGAACTAACATCAGCAGTGACCTACCTCCAGATTTCTTGTTATAGGAGAAAATAAACCCTTATTGCTGTGAGCCACTGTAAATTGGGGGTTTGTTATCACGGGGGACTGTAATTGCGGCTAATTGGGGCGGTGAGACAGTGCCTGAGCCAGGGAGGTTGAATCCTGTGGCTGAGGTTTAACTGCCGATGGCTCTGCATCTCCCAGCCCCATGGACCAGCAGCACTGTCAAGTGCCTTGGCTAGAATTCTACTCAGCTCACGTGGAGACAAGAGGGAAGGGGCAGGGGTGTCGGAGCGTGACCTGGAAGAGATGCTGGGGCCCAGGGGGATGTCCCCTTCTTAGTAGAAAATTGCAACGATTTTACTAACACAAAGCTTTGGAAAGGCAAAAAGGATTTATAGTATTTTCCCTGACTTTTCTTCTAAGAAGATTCTGTCTTTGTCCTGCTACCATCCGATGACTCTTATGCCGATCAGCGTAGTGGTGGAGAAAAATGGAAGTTACCCAAAAATGCGCGAGGGAGCCACGTGTGTCAGGGCATGGCCGGAAACAAGCAAACACAGACACACCGGAGCAGCAGCCACAGCAGGGCAGGCAGCCCGGGGTCTGGGCCAAGGGCTGAGGACCAAGGGAGGAGGGTAGGGAGAGGAGAGCTCTCCAGGGGTCAGTGCCACGGGGCTGTGTGGTGTGTTACACGCTGGAATATCTTAGCTGCCTCAGGAAACTTGAGGAGACACACTAGGTTCGAGGGCTTTGGATGCGGGTTTGTGTCTGTGACACGGGTCCAGAGGCCTCGGTTTCATGGAGGCGATCACTCCACTGTTCCATGGAAGCTCCCACGTGGGCGATGGTGAGGGGGGCGCGGCGGGCGGGCCCTGCTGTGGGCGCCCCGGGCCCTGCGATGAGGCGCGCCCTGCAGCGATGCAGCAGGAGGAGTCACCCAGCGCCCCGGACCCCTCCCGGCTGCCCAGGGGATGTCCCAGCTGCTGCTCCCAATGTAACTGGCCGTCTTCCTTGACCAGTCAGCTGGTCAAGGGGAGGGGGCAGGAAGGAGCGGTGGGGGCACCGGCCTGGGGGCGCCGGTCAGTCTCCACTCTGGAGCACTGGAACCAAGCAGGGTGGAGCTGGACTGAACTGTGCAGCTGGAGGCCGGGTGTCCACCCCGGGCCGGGGGACAGGGGAAGGCTGCTGCAGGCGAGCGGAGGAGCGAGGGGGCAGAGACAGCCCGACGCTGGCAGCCCCTGGTCACCCCCAGTTTCTGCGGCCCAGTACGCTCCGGCCCTTGGCTTTCTTATCCCAATGATAATCTTTAGTTTGTGCTTAGGCTAGCTAAGCTGATTTTATGCTTCTATGCTTCTTGCGATCAAAAAAATATTTTGATTTTTGGCTAATTTGTCTACTCTCTTGGGACAAATTTCTAGAACTGTAATATTTTTTGGATTGAAGCATGGGCACATCTAAATTGCTATAAGCACTGACAAAGGACCTTCACTCGGCTTGTATGAATGTTAACTCCTACCAGGGTTGCTCAGAAATAATGGAGGTTATTGAGTAAGGGTGGAGAGCCGGGCCCTGGCATGAGACGGCTCGGCCACCACGTGGTCCTGGCCCTGTGACCCTGGACAACTTACCCAAATCTTATGCTCCCTCACCTGTCAAGGGAGAGAAAATTTTAAGAATTTTTACCAACCTCATCGATTTTTTTTGTCAAAATTAAATGTGCCAATAATACATGTAATACTCAGAACACGGCCTGACCCTCAATAAATATGATCTATTTTCAATATTTTTGATACAGCGGTTTTTAAATTTTTGGAAGATAAGGGTCTGGCATAGTTAATTATTCATCTCTTACAGAATAAAGTTCATGCTGAGTCCCAGGTTTAATAAAGTGGGATGAACCAGAACAAGTTTTATCTCTAGCCTTCATATAGTCTGTGATTTCCAGTTTCCTTGCCATTGCTTATTTTTAAATAAACTATGTTAAGTGTGGTGGAAAGGAAAGCGGAGACAGGAAGATGCCCCATAAAGTTGGGGGAGGAAATCTGTTTTCATTATCATGGTAAATGTATTTCCAGAAAAGTGAGTTAGAATCTGCACTGCCCATTCTTCCCCTACTCCTCCCTTGCATGATTCACGTTGTCTTTTCTGCACGTCATTGCAAACATCTTTATGCTATTCCCCTCTCAACTCCCCATTCCCATCTCCCGCCCCATCCCTTTTGGATATGAGGTACTTAATAATACACATATACATAAGAGGTAATACATAAAATCTTGGGGCCCATGTTTCTACCCCATCTGATAGAAAAATGGCCGGCACATCTCAACATATTCATGACTTTGTTGTGAGCAGTTGTTGTTGTGAGTGTTGTGAGCAGGGGACACAGGCCAGTGTACCCCCTAAAGCAGGCTCCCCTGGCCTTCTCATCTGGCCTGTGGTGCAGGCTTTGCCCGGTGGGGGTGGGGGCCTTCCCGTGGCCCTGCCCCGGTGTCACCGGGAGGCACGCCCCTGTGGGGGTCCCTCTCCTCCCCAAGCCCCCGGCTTCCTCCTGAGGGGGGAGTTTTCATGACTCCTGAGGGCGCCTCGTCTGAAGTTAGGGAAGCCTCTTCAGCTTCAGCAAATGGGTGACACTAAAAGCTGGTAATCATAGGGTGATATACGAGGGGATACACCTAGCGTAAATCCAATGTAAATAATGGACGATAGAACTAGTTTAATAATCTTCCGTCAGTGGCAACAAAAGTTACTACTTGTAAAAATTAGTACAAATATAAAATAGTGCTGTCATCAATAGTAAGATGTTCCACACCAAGGCAAGGCGTCGGTGGCGTAGTGGTGCACCAGAAACCTGGATTTTAGGCATGATTGTTAGTAAACCACAACTTCTCTAGTTAAAAAAAATGAAGCAGTTTCATGCTCCAATAAGTTTGGGAAATGTTGCAGACTCTTTCTCTTTTTCTGGATATTTACAAAACAGAGTAGCATATATCCACTCTCTGAGAAGTCTGCAATATAAAACCACAACAAAAAGCCAATTTACCTTCGTTCAACCCGACATTTCCCAAACTACTATGGCCATAGACTCCTCTTCTGCACAGCACCTATTCACATGCTGTCGGTCCCCCAGGCAACCTGGCTGGAGAGGACCGGGTTCACTCTTCCCAGCTGAACAACGCCGGGTGGGGCGCTTGACTTTTCAAGACTTTCTTGCCTCAATCCCAAAAATGGAAATGATACCTGTCCCTATTACGTAGTGAAAACACTGCAGCCTGAGGCTTACTGTGAAGATAATAAAATCCCAAGCAAAACCTAATGAACAAGCTTACACAGTGGTAGTTAAGATTATATTTTGAAAAGTATTTCTTTTTTATGTTATTGATAAAAATGTAATAAAATGTTATTCATGAAATTATACATTCATGACTGGACGCGTTTTCATCTGAAGGACATTGAATTATGCTTATTGCAAGTCTATTCAGAGAAAAAAATCACCAGTCTTAAAAAATACTTCGGGATGTAAAATTTAACTATGTGAATATTGTCAGAGGAACAAAACACTGCTATATTTTTTTCTTGGGAAAATAAATCCTGGGGCCTGTTAAATGCTGACAAACACGCTGCGTTTCTGGATGGATCTGTGTCAATCAGGCACTTTGACAGACTCCCCCCATCAGCCCGTAAGTTAGAGGTAAATGCATACTTGATAGAACAGAGTTTCTAGTTAGAGTGTTTAGCCTATGCCTCTGATAACATTGCATAGTCTGAATACATCAGCTTGATGCATTTCTCACCAAAGCTGACTTCAAGGAGCCACATTTTTCTGCAGTTCCGTGGATACAAATAGTTTCTGACTTTTCAAGGTAATGTGTATTTTTATTTTCCTTAGAGCCTCTGCAGTGGCTCCATTAGCACTCAGAAGCGTCTAGACACGGGTGGGTGATAAAGGCCAGGAAAATGCCCCGAGCCAGGCAGCTGGACTCAGCCAGTTGGACAGGGACACCCACGTGTGCCTCCACACGTGCCAGGCCTCTGTGTGGGCTCCCTCCCCTCTTTGCTCCATCTAGTTGATGAAGCCCAGCTCTAAATGTACTCTACTCACTCCTCAGTCTCCCCGAGTCCCTGCCTCTTGGAGTTCCTGTAGACCTGAACACATTGCTGGCCTAGCAGCTGTCATACAGGTGACACTTGTTGATGTAGCTATTCCGCCTTCCCACTGCACTCTCAGTTTCTTGGGGTCAGAAGCTGTGTCTAAACCCGGGTTTATTTCCAGTATTTAATCCTGTGCTTAGAACTCCGTAGACAATCAACAGATGGTTGAATGCCTGCGTGAATGGATGTTCCACAAAGTACTTGCCAGCCAAGGAGGTTTGTCCCCTTTTGACAAAATCTCCTTTTAAGGGTTTTCCATGTTGGGCCACCATGCTCTGTGCCTCGTGATGCTGCCACACACAGACATCTGTGGCATGAGCAGTGGCCAGAGAGAGGCTCAGGTCTGGACCGCAGCTGCCCCCCTCTGCCGCCTGCTCCACCGTGGTCCAACTCAGCAGGAGGCATGCGGCGAGACGTGGAAGAGAGGAGAAGGGCGTAGAAGCAGAGAGGCTCCAAAAGACGGCAGTTGGCAGGTAGAATGTATGCCATGGAGCAGAGAGCAGAGAGCATTTATCAGATTAGAAGTGAAGAGAGAAAAGCAGAGAGAAGGAGACGTTATGAGCCCAGCACACGTGTGGAGTTCCTTTTGGGTTCCCGCAGAGCTACTGATGAACCCTGGAGCCCCTAATGTATTCTCTCCCAGCAATGAATGAATTTCCACTTCTCAGTACCGGGTTGCTCAGCTGCTGAGGCGTTGATTTATTTTACATTCCTTATGTCTTTGAGTGATTTTTTTAAGCTAACCTGAGCATGTATCTTTATTTCTTAGGAAAAAAAAAAACTATCAGATAATGTATTTTCCCCCTGGGTTTACGGATCGGGAGGCAGAGGGCTGGATGTGCTCAAGGAGAGTACTGGAGTGAGACCTGGCTTTATGCCCATGGGCTGTGTCCAGAGTGGACCTGAAGTTCTCAGGTGGTTTTCTGAGTGGTTGCGGGTCCCGCTCCCAGTGGGCAGGTGGTGAGGTTCAGTGGTCATTCCTGACCACGGCCCAAGTTGGTCTTCAGCATGCCAAGTTTACAGATGGACTGCACTGCCCGAGAGGGCCTCTGGGCCACGTCCACCACAGACCAACAGCAGCCTTGTTCGCCTGGGTCCCTTCTGTGCCCAAGCAGCTCTGCTCTGAACAGGCCACCCAGTCTCCTAGGACAGGGACATGGCTCTTTCACTGACCGTCAGCTCGTGGTCACATTATTTTACGGATCCTTTTTTAAAGAAATAATATGTCAAAAAGCTGGATTTGGGGGCCTACGTTGCAACTGGCTAAGCTCATTAAAAAAAAAAAGTCTTAGGGCAAATCCAAACTTGCAGAAGAGAAAACATTGAGACACAAGGAAATAGTGATAAATCATTGATTTCTTAATATCCTTGCGTCATTCTGAAAAGTATGCAAGCCTGCACGCTCCCTTCTCTCCCCAGACAAAATTGACATTGCATCATAGATATCAAAGTCTTGTTTGGTAGTTACCTTTCTCCTTTTAAGGAAGATACTCTTGCAAATATTCTAAAATACACCCATTGCTCTCCTCTGAAACAACTAGACGTCTTTTAGTCTCTTGTACCCTGTTGTTAACCACTTACAGGTTAGAATTTCTTTATATCCTCTCTATCCAATAACAAAAGCTACTGTGGTTTCAGTCCTTCTAAACAAAATGCCTCCAAACAGCTCTGATCATTCAACCATCACAATATTTAATTCTGGTGAGGCATTCTTCAAGAATCCCTACACATCCTGGGTCTACTTTTGCCCTGACGTTCTGGGCACAAGATCAAGATTAATACAAAGGAATCAAAAACTAAACTCAAGGGCAGCTGCCGTGGCTCAGCAGGCAGAGCTCCGACCTGCCGTGCTGGAGGTCTGGAGTTCGATCCCTGGTGCCTCCTGCCCATATGCAAATTAAAAAAACAAAACAAAAAACTAAACTCAAAACAAAGGAGAATAGCTACAAATGTTGTAGGCCATTTGAAAATAGGATTTCTCTAAGAGAAAGCCATTTTATTTCTTGCTTTGAAAAGATGAGTTAAAAGAGAGAAATAATTCACTTGTGCATGTGATATCACAGAAATTGCTTTTGGCCAGCTGCTTTAATTTTTTCATTATAAAAGTAAAATGTGAATTTTAAAAAATGAAAAAAAAAGCAAGCTGTGTGTGGGAAACATATATTACTTAAATATATCATTTTTTAAACTACAAGTCCTCTGCCCTCTTGCTTCCAATCCCAGAAGAAGTGACTATAAATAGTATGTGTGTGCCTGTCAGAAATTTTCTACATAAGTATTTATAAGCTCAGTTGTGGCTGGACTATATATACATATATATTTATATATACTGTTCTACAATTTATTTATTTTTAATTTAAAATATAACTTGGCTAGTTTCACATGTTGTTATTTATAGATCTAACTTATTTTTAAAATAATTCTCCATGGTGTATCATAATCTAGATATTTACAGTGAACTTTTTCAGTCCTCTATTGATAATTAGAGAGTTTCCATTTATCCCTCTGTTACAAACAATGCTTCAAAGAAGCATTCTTGTACTTAAAATTTTACTCGTTTATGACTTGTCTGTCCATGGAGTGAATTGCCACGAGTGGATGTTCTGGGTTAAAGGATAGGTGGTTTTACATTTTGTAGATAATGCCAAATTGTCCAAATACACAACCACTTCCACTCTCCCCCCAGGGTGTGCGGGAGAGCATTTCCTGTGAGCTCATTAGGTGCAAACTTCCAGCCTCCTCACTAAATGGGCTTCCTCCAGGGCTCTGAAATGTGCCCATGTGTCTTTGTAAAATTAACAAAAGTAAGATAATTCAATCACAATCACTTTCGCCTCTCACGCTCCCTATATGACTGTTGGTAATTTGGGGATCAGGCTCAGGGGACGTTGTGCTAAGAACACGCCACTTTAGTTGAAAACTGTAAAGACCATTTAGAAGGTTTCAGTACAATAAATGAGAAACTGAAGGCTCCTGATGTAGACATATAGGAAAAGTACTTCTGATCTCTAAAGCTATTTATCCAAGGAATAAAATAAGATGTAGATAAAAATCAGTGGACTATAAATAGTGGAATTCAGATTTTAAAAATGGTGGAATAAGAAACCAAAGCAATAAAGATGAGTGGTGAAATCAGAGTTAATTTGTAGTGAAGAAGTGAATTTTTTTTTAAAATTCAGATGAGTCCAAAAGCAGTAATTCATTAAAATGACGCAATAAACTTTAAATAGAAGGAGTGAATAGGCTCTTGGATTATTTGATTATCAAGTTTGTGAAGACAGAATCAAATATGTTGAATATAACCTGGTTCTCTTGCTGACTTCCCAGGAAATACAGACATGAGGAGAGGTGAGATAGAGCTAATACTACACCATTGTGGCAAGAGCTTCAACCAAACGGGGGACTGTCACCAATTCCAAGAACTTACAAGATTGTTTGCCACTGTGTGACACATGAAATTCTCTGAAATCTTAAGATAATTACTAAAAGAAACCTTCAAGAGGTTTTTTTTCCCACATTTATCAGCAATTCTAAAAATATACATGATATTACCAATAAGTTGTGACTCTGAAAGAAAAATGAAGAATGAATTTTGATCAACCATCCTAGTGGAAAAATGGCTTATCTTTCTATTCTCTCCAAAATATTGCAAACTTGTCTCAGGAAAAGATGATCAGAAATCATGCAGCCAAAAATGTAAAGAAAAGATTCTACAGAGGTGTGCCAGGCAGTAAATTAATACAAATATTATGTATTTTTCCGGGATTTTGCAATGTTTGTGGCATTTTTCTTTCTAAAAGATGTACTGGGATTTTTCTTAAAATGCATTTGGATTTATTGGGATTTTTTTTATTCTGAGTGAAAATTCATTACCATACTTAATTTTGCATTCAGAATTTTGTATTCTTTTTTTTAAAAAAGGCCTCTAAATCTGTTTGTGCTTCAGGCACAAAAGTTGGATCCACCCTGAGTTGATGAGAGTGCCAGTTTCCCCACACTTTGCCAACTCCGGCTAGTATTAACATTTTTTTAAATATTTGCCAATCTGATAAGTAAGACATTGCATATCATTATTTTTCTGATTTATAATTCTTTAATTATGAGTTAAGCTGAGCATGTTCATAGATGACTATTCTCTATAGAATGTTCTGCTTATTATCTTTGCCTTTCAACTGCAATCCTTTTTATTTTCTTTTGAAATCATCTATGAGAGCTCTGGGAATAGCACAGAATTGTCCTACTGTTTCTTGAGTGTGTTGCAAACCTTTTTCCCGATGTTTGTTTGGCACTTTAACTTTGTTTATGGCACACTTTATAAAAGTAAAAATATTTATTTTTTGTTATATTTAAGCAACTGACAGTAGCATTTAAAAAATAGTGAAACTGATACATTCAGTAAACTCTTGAGGCTAAAATATGGTTGGCTAATTAAAATGCCTTTAATTGGATATGAGATAAGTATAATTTAAGAACGTTAAAAACCTGAGTACTTTAAGAAACATCAAAAAAAAAAAAGAAACAATTCAGAGAGATGGCTGTTTTTTTTTCCATAGAAACCAAGGATCTATATATTTTCATCCTTTCCCTTTCCCTGCAAGGTCGAGTAAGTCTCTACCTTCTGCTGGCATTGGTGCGAGAACACGTCCAACCTGCAGGACGTGTATTTTCATTAGTAAGAATGACCGAGTGTACAAGCGAAAGCTCCTTACGCTTCTGCCCTTGTCTTCATTCTCCCTGAGCTGAAATGTCCAAAGGTCAGTGCCCCGGACTCGTCGCTCTGCAGGGATTCTGATGATGAGCCATGCCAGGCTCATACAAAAGACAAGAGTGACCCACATGGAGACACCGCGTCCATGCAGCGGCATCCCCTGGACAGCGCATCTTCATTGCTCACCTGCCTGGCTAGCTACTGCTCATCTTCAAGACACAGTTCAGAGGCCACCTCAGTGAAACCTTTCTGGGTCCTGAAGGAATAATAATCCCTGTCTCATCTATGCCTCCGCAGCGTTTGCTCTCATCATCCCTATACACTTAAGATGTATTATAACATGACCTATAGGATGAAAATTTCTTCTCCTTTAGACCATGAGCTCCTTGTAGCCTGGAGTACATTTCATTCATCTTTAAATACACAGAACCCAGCACAGAGCCTGGCACATAGTAGAGACTCAAGACTTCTTTATGGAAGGTACATAAAGTCTAGAAATATCATTTAAGTAGAAGATGAAGCAGTACACTGAAACCCTTCAAAAATCTTAATAGAGGCCATTTATAACAACAGAAATGGGACCTATTGTCTCAGTGATAACTGAAAGTAGTGTATTCCATGAGAGCCAAAAATAATGACTGGTGGGGCAAATTTAATCTTAGTTTTCTCAGGTTTCACACACTCGTGCCTGAGTGCATGCCCACACTCACTGCGGCTCCAGGGACAGTGTCACAGGAATACGGAAACACTATCTTGCTTCACTATAAATGGGTTGACACATTTACTCCAGTCCAAACGCATTTTTCATTAAGTGAAAACTGCTAACATCTCTAGAGAGGCATGATTTCGGCACTAAAATGATAGCACATTTGCCTTAATAAATAATCCTCCGTATAATTATACCTAATAAGTATATTGGACAAAGGCTTCAAAGCCTTTAAGCACTTGTAATAACTGGTGCTATCTGGGGGGGGGGGAAGAAGTCCCTGGGGGACCACCAGGCCGTGTGCTTTTGGTGTCATCCCATCTGCTTATTATGCAGTACAGACCTTCTCAATACATCACTGTGTTTGAAAGTGTAAGTTTCTCGTTGAGTTTTCCACACTTGCCGGAGTAGAGCGGGACTGGGAAAGCTAAAATAGCCTAGTAGTTAATTGACTGTAGACATGCACAGTGACAGCTATTGCTAATGAAACTGAAATGATTGATTCAGTAAAGAGAGAGCAAACAACCTCAGGCCACACCACAGTTCCTCCTCCTGAGAGCCAAGGCAGATGAACACTCACTTGAGTGACATCTAAGTCCGTTTACCCAGTCCACAGCCCCAGATGCCCTTATTCACTTGGGAAAACAAATTCCACAATGATCGATTCAAATGCATTTGACCCTTAGCTATAAAACAGGCCATTCACTTACTTGGATTGATATAGAAAAGTCTATAAATTGAGATTCCTTTTTGTAAGTCAAAAGCCCAGTGAAGTTTCTACAGAGATTCTGGTAATTCCACATAGAACCAGATATGTTACCCTGTTCTTGATCTAATACTTGAATATATCACAGGTTAAAAATATCTACTGAATTTTGGTACAGGTTAAAACACCACAAGATTATCACTGGAAAAATAACCTACAAAGGCATTAGTGGCAGATAAAAGAAACCTAGTTATCTAGTTATCAGTTATTAAGTTATTGATATCAGTTATTGATATGTAGTAGAAATCAGCTGCACAATGACTCCTCGCAGTAACCCAATGTATACTCATTTGTATAATGAGCCCAGCTGAGGGCCAGGTAGGCCAGGCTATGTGATGGTCCGAGACCACTTAACTAGGAAATGGCAGAACCAGAAGGCAAATTCAAGTTCTTCCGACCCATATGCCTTCCTCTCAAGCTGGTTCCATTAAATTCTATAGTGCTGGTAAAAAAAA